>SNQJ01S0009757.1:246698-268227 GCA_010110895.2 Picea sitchensis | reverse complement strand
TGTGTAGAGTGAAGTCTTTAACTAATACTTTTCATGTTTGCAAGAAAGAACCGATTACTTAATTTTGGGTGATGATAATATTGTGAAATAATAACAAAATAATATAGGGAAAATGATAGTGTGTAGAGTGAAGTCTTTAAATATTTTTCATGTTTGCAAGAAAGAACCGATTACTTAATTTTGGGCGATGATAATATTGTGAAATAATAACAATTCTTTTTATTTTTTACTTGCAAGAAGTGGTAAAAAATGATTTAAAATCATTATACTATGGAGAAAGAAAATAATTTTTAAAATTAATTTTTCTAAATCAATTTTTTAAAATTCTTTATATAGAAAAAAATTAAAAACTTATAAAACATTCAACATTATAAAAAAAAGTCATTTTGAAAATAATGAAGCAAGAAAACAAATTTTCAATTATTAAAATTTCATTATTTTTTATATTATTTGACATGAGAAGTAACTTTCAAAATTTCAAACTTTAAAAATATTAATTTGAAAAAAATCTAAAATAAAAGAAGTAAGTAAACTTTTGACTTTCAGAAAGCTACTTTTTTTTTTTTCATTTTTAACATAACAAAGGTAATATTGATTTTATTTTTAAGTTATAAACATTAATAATATAATATGCATTTAAATGAATTCAAATTTCATTTATCAATGATTTATATTCCACTAAATCACTAATGACTAATGACTAACTTATAATTTGATGACTCACTAACTACTAACTTACAAACCTATTGATCACTAACTTAGTAAACTATTAACCCCTAATCACTATCAAATTAACTAGTTATACAAAATTTTGATACTCAAATAAATCTATAAATCAAAATATTTAAATAATAAAAATAAAAAACCAAACAAAAATGGTCTCAAACAAACAATGAAGATTTGAAAGAGTTTTAAACAACAAATGAGTGTTATTTAAAGCATGATCACATTATTTTAAAAATAGCTTTAAAACCTTTGTAAATGTCATGCAAGAAGCACATAAGAGACTCAAAGAACCATACACATCTCTAAAATGCATACACATTCCTCTATTCATAAAATAAAAAAAATCTTCCATAATAGATAACACATCATTCCCTAGCTACATCAATTGAGACAATTATTTCTTTCATTGACATGCCTAAGGGAAATTAGCTAATATTAGAAAATATAAGGCATCCTACAAGCATGAAGAATATAACATCGGTCTTAATAAGGAGGCTCTGATAGATTTACATATTAAAAAATGATATATCATGGCACCAACTAGACAATGCCCTCTTGAGATTGAGAAACACAATTGTATGGACTCATGGGTTTTTCATCCATATATTGACAATTGAATGGGTGTATTGTTCATGATGTTTAAGAAACCTCCTTCTAATAACTTCGAGATGCCATTATATTATTTGTAGAAATTATGGATTGAGTTTAGTTTAGCTTTCCATGTAAACTACTTTTTACTTTATAGAATTCTAAGGTGTTGGTGGTGGGTCTATATAGGATTAAAAAAATACCAAGAATGATTCAAATGTTGACAATCCACAACGATCCAAATACTTCCAATCCACAACCTATTAGGAATATTCCAAACACCCCTTTCAATATCCTCCTATTACATAATTATTTGTGAGACCCAAACCACCATTTCCACTTTCACACATATACTTTGGAAAATGATTAATCATATTTTATGGAAGAAAAAAAATGGCAGCCACATCCCCTTTTGGATGATAAGATACCAAATGTGTCAGTTACCATATTTACTGGATAGTATATAGTAGTCACTTTGATTTTAGTCATTAGACTTAATCTTGATTCCTCTTTCATTCAAGATCTTGTAACTCATGAACATTATCTTGAACAATTTCAATACTTGTAGTTGACATGTTATTCCCCACATAAGAGTTCAAATTCTCCAATGACATAATCCCTAATTGGGTTGTTCATGTTAGGAATAGGATCGCAGAGAAATAAAAAAAGAAAAATCAAAATGAATGCGGAAATAAAACAAAAAAACAACACAATACAATAGTGACATTGATATATGTGGTTCACCCAATATGGGCTACGTCCACAGAGAAACATCCAGTTCTTTCTTTATTCCATCTAGAAAAATGAAGGGATAACACCTACAACACATCCACTACAACCTCCTCTTCACTCTCACACACTATCCTCTCTGAATCACAATATTCTCTCTCATTATATTAACTTCATCATTACAATACAATATATAGGATCTTGTGGCATCCAAAATCTCTAATCCATTGACTCGGATTAGATTACAACCTTTATTACTTAACCAGAATTATAAAAAATCATGGGCATGAAAATCATGTACCAAACCCCACTAAAATATAGACACAAAAAATTGCCCGAATTTTTTTTGTTCATGGGATTTGTCCCTAAAACATTGGACAAGGGGGCTGCCACCCCCCTATGAACCCCCTGTTGTGCCTGACATAATGTAATAGGTGTGGGGATAATAATGCAAATAATATAACAAAAAACCCCACCAAGGATTGGGATCTAAGCATGGCTGAAAAAAGACCTCTGGATCAGGAAGTTAATAAGGCTCCAAAACCTACAATCTCCCACTTGGAGATTGATCACAACAAATCTACCGTTATTGCACCTGCTATACTATGCTCCAACTTTGGACTTGGCAAGTTTCTCATCTTCACCATTATTCATGAAGGCCAATTCAAACTGAGAAGGAACTTAATTTCTCCTTGGTTACTGTATTTTTTAACATATCTGTGGGATTTTGGCTAGTGTGTATCTTTTTTAGCTTCAACTGTCCATCTTCTAAAATTGATCATATGAAATGGTACTTGAGATGTATATGTCTAGCCCTAGATTGGAAGGTTGATTTGTTTGCAAGATGAATGGAAATATGGTTGTTGTTATATAACCTGATATTCTCTTGCTTATTTCCCAATCCCTCCATAAACTTATGTAACCAAATAATTTCTTTACTAGCCTCTGTAGCAACGACATAATCTATTTCTGTTGTTGAAGGTGAAATAACCTTTTTCAATTTCAAAATATAACTTATTGTTGTTCCAACTACAATAAAAACATACCATGTGGTTCTCCTCCTGCTACTTATATCACCTACCATATATAAATCAACATATCCTTGTAGAACAATTTTTGAACCTCCAAAACATAATGCATGAGTAGTATTACCTCCTAAATAATTGAGAATCCACTTTGTTGCCTTCCAATGCTCTTTACCTAGATTTTTCATATACATGTACACAAATTCCACTGCATGTGCAATATCCAAACTTGTGCACACCATCACATACATCAAGATATTAACTATCAATCACCTAAGTAATACCTAAGTCAGTCCCCATACATTTGTATGCACAAGCTCTAGCTTTTCACTCTTCTTTTTCTTCCCAATTTTGATAATTATGACTTTCTTTTGTTTTCCATAAACATGGTGCTCGTAGAAATCCAAATCAACCTTCGTCAAATTTGGCAAAATATTTCTTGAGTGGAGAATCTACATCCCCTTCTCACTCATGTGCCCGAGCCTATGATGCCACAATGCTATATCCTCTCTTGTATAAGCTAAAGAAATCGAAAAGTCAAAATTATCGATACATAAATACAATGTACCTACCTTCTCTCCCTTTTCTATTATTAATTATCCTTTAGTGACTTTCCATGAATTTCTTGTAAATGTGACTATACAACCTTCATTATCCATCTGCCATGTTGAAATAGGATTTCTTCTTAAATCAGGAACGTACTTCACCTCTTTCAACATCGATTGGTTTCCATTCTGTAATTTTATCTGTATCTTACCCTTTCCAACACTTTTACATGGTTTATCATCACCCAAACAAACCTATCCAAAATCACCTTGAACATAGTCTTGAAAATATTTCCTATGGGGTGTGGCATGAATTAAATCCATGTTGACCTAAAAGACTGTTTTATGGTCTTTAAGATAGCATCATGAGGATAAAGTCCCCCTGTGTTTTTAGAGAGGTTATACTCCTCTTTCTTGATATACAAAAGATTGTTCTTCTGGAATTAGATGCATGCAATAGTAAACCTTAACAAATATTCCAATAAAAACCCTTTAATACAGATATATAGGTTTTTATATACAAATGTACAAATTCTTATATACATATGTACTTGTAAAGAACATCATATCCTTTCAGGGATATACATATGTATTGATCAAACACATCATATCATCCTTCGTGGATTCCCAAGATCGGCATCAACGACCGCGTACACCTCGACACCAGATCGTGGAAGGGTTTTAAGTTTAGTCGCTGCCATGCCAAGCTAGGGTGGAGGGGAGCCGCCGCCCCTCCTTCCTTCCGCATCGGGTAGAGGTACGCATCAAAACGTAATCGCTGTAGAAGCCCCGAAAGCTTTGTCAAGAACCGAACGATATTCCAGAGATCGACTCCTCCTCCTCGATCTCCCTTATCAAAGTCATTGTTCTCTCTCGAACGAGGGACTCATTATCGGCTTATGACTGGCCCTCAACCGGTTCCACCCACAACTCCGATTCAACCAAACCGAGACCTCTCGAGCAGCAAATAGTGTGTGACATGCTACGCTAGAGAGGACACTTATATTCAATTCTAATTCCGAGGATAGAGACTGGATTCGCCCATACTTCATGGCACTTCAAGAATTTTACTCTTAAACAGATGGACTAACTTGACCCCGCCTTGTCCCCAAGGATGTCCTGCCCGTAAGGCTTCCAACCCGCTAACTACCGGCCGAACCTCTTCGCTCGTGCAATAGGTAATGATCTTGGCTAATTACATCACCGAGAAGAACCTAGAGATCTCGCAAGATTCTTTGCAAGCAGGATCTCTGCAGAGGTTGATTCGAGGTAGGCCTACTGTAGGCCATAGCCGGTTATTGGTAACTCCGCAAAGACTTCCAAAAGTCGACTACTTAACATCTCCTGCCTGGAGTGAAAAGGTTACTTAATACGGCTATTTCCAAAGAAATTATCCAAAAAACCCTCCTCGAAAAAAGGGGATGAAGATGGCAAGTCCGTAAAGGATATCAAGAGCAAGGCCAAAGGAATGACCAAATGGGCCCAAATAAACCCAAATCCAACTAAACTACGTAGTGCTGAGAAATGCCTTCGCATCTTAACCAAAGGAATGGAGTAATGTGAGAGCAAGATCTTAAACAAAAAAGAAGTTCAAGAGGGAGAACAAAAAGATCATAATCTGGTAAACAAAGGGAACACTAACGGAAGGCTGTGGACACAAAATAACTCCCGTAAGGTCGGTAGTCGAATATAGAGGGAGGGGAGATCTCTGCTAAGTAGTGAATCAAGAAAATGAAGTTTGGGCCACCCCAAAGAAAAAGGGAAGAGGTCGGAAGTAAAAAATTGCAGAAAGGAACTCGTGAAGCCCACTGCTGCCCTCAATGGGTCATCACAACCCACTATCCCAATCAAGCTTCATAAGACACTGCTGTGCCAAAAGATCCTAAAGGAGGCTTCTAAGGTTTACAATGATTATAACCTCCTGGAACTGGAGGGGAATGGGAAGCAAAAAGAAGGAAGAAGCTTTAAAAGATATTCTCAAAGCCTCGAAAACAAGAATCCTACTGCTCCAGGAAACTAAAATGAGCCAGCAAGATGAGCTCAAAACCCTGATGAAAGTTTGAAAGGAAGTCTCGGAGTCACTGAAAATTCAAGGGGTGCCTCAGGAGAGCTCTGCACAATGTGGGACACCTCCAAAATAGACCGGCCACCGACATTTGCATGCATCAGATTCCACCGATTCCTCCACAAAGACATCATGTAAGCATCTTCAATATTTATGCACCAATTCATTGGGAAAAAACATTGTTGGGATTCCTTGTAGGCATACCTCCAGGAAAACAATCTCACCAATATCATCGTAGGTGGAGATCTAAATAAGCAATTCTTAGCCCGAATCCAGAAGAGGGTGGCTCGGAGCAGTGGAGATCCGACCTTTCAGAGAATGGGTAGAGGACTTAGCCCCGCATGGGACCTTCTTGATGTCAAACCAGCCAAAGGTCGCTACACGCGGACCAATAAGAGAATTGGTCCCTACAATATCGCCGCCAGATTGGGACGATTCTCGGTAAAGCTCCCTTGTCGCTAGGGACTTCAGTTGTGCTACGAAATTTTGGGTCTATAGTGTATCCGAACACAAACCGATTCGTTAGAAGCTCATCGTCAAGGTGCCCATCCCTTTCGATTCATCCCAAACCGATAGTTCGATCAAAGATTCACAAATTAGTAGCAAAGTATGTGGGCCACCATACCAAGGTTCAACTTCCTACGTGGGAGGAAAATTGCTATTGAAATTTGCTTTGAAGTCATGGGCCAAGAGACAAACGAGCCCAATAGAAATGCGACTAGAAGCCCAAAGCCAAATTGAAGCCCATCAGCAAACAATGGAACGGCAAGAGATCACCTAATCTTGCAACAGGAGGACAGCTTTCAAAGGCAATGGCACCAAGCCCGCAGAATGGAGGAAAACCACATTAAGTCGAGAAGCTTATGTATCGAAGACAGATCGCAACACGCCTCTACTTCTCACAAACAAAGCGGAAGTTAAAACAAGTGCTGACGGAAGTTCAAGTTCGTGGGAAAACAACTGCGCATCCGTATACTAAACATACGTACTATGAACTTTGAGAAGCTATAATACTGCACTAAAGGACATAGGATTTTGGACCAAAGAAGGCTACCCACTCACGCCCATTCCAAAGCTAATAAATGAAGACATTAACAACAAGTTGAATAGAGAGGTTTCACAGCAAGAAATAAAGCAGTCCATTGACCAGATGAACCTGCATTAAAGTCTGGACCGGATCGACGGACCACCGCATTCTATCGTGCAAGTTAGGAAATCATCAAAAAGGACCTAAACAAAATGATCCAAAAGTCACAGTAGGCCAAACAAGTCGGAGGAAGCATCTAACTCTTCCTTCCTCGCACTCATCCCCAAAAGAAAAGACATCTCTCTTTCAACAACAAAGTTCGTAATTCAATCTCTCATGTAATACAAGCTATAAAATCCTTGACAAAGTAATAGCCAACCGTCTCAAGGAAGTTCTCCCTCTTACCGTCCCCGAAAATCAAGGAGGCTTTGTCCAAGGGAGGCATATACCGAGCACATCATCCCCGGGTTCAAGAAGTAATCCACTCCAAATGCTCTAAGGAAAGAAAAAGGTATGGTCCTTAAACTAGATCTCGCAAATGCTTTTGATAGAGTTAGACACAAATTTCTATTTGAAGTTAAGGAGGAAGTTTGGTCTGATTTACGCTTTTATAAATTGGATAAAAGCCCGCATAGGATCCCCTTGGATAGCCTCCTTGGTGAATGGGAAGGTAACTTCCTTCTTCAAAGCCTCCATGGGACTAAGGCAAGGCTGTCCACTATCGCCTTTTCTCTATGCCCTCCAAGCTTCAGTTCTAAGCTACCAACTCGAACACTCCCAAATTAACAAAGATCTCATGGTCTAAGAATAGCACGATGGGTGAAAGATATCAACCATGCACACTTTGCGGATGATACGCTTCTACTAGGGGGAGCAAGCCCAATCATAGCAAAAAGTTCAAGGAAGAGTTGGACACCTATGCAGCAGCCTCTGGCAGCGAGATAAATCAGTCTAAAAGTAGAATTTACGGTTGGAACATCACCCCAAAGTGAAATGCTGAGAGTTACAAGAATTATAGGGATGGAGGGGCACACAAACCGGGAGGCCTTCAAGTACTTGGGAGTCCCAATTGATGAATCACTCCCAAGAATTTCCCACTGGAGCCATATTGTAGAAAAACTCAAGAACAAATTCACCCCTTGGGGCTGCTCGACCTAATTTAGCAGAGCACAAATTCCGAGTAGGATGTAGTGGCTAGCCTCCCCATTTTTTTCAATGCTCGCTCTTGCTAGCTTCAGCCACAGTTATCCAAAACATTGAGGCATTTCAGAGGCGTTTTTTGTGGGAAGGAGGCAGGCAAGAAAATAAGAAGATGCACTTGGTTAGCTGGGAAAAATCCACCAAATCCTTCATGGAAGGAGGTCTCAATTAAAAAAATACAAGGACTCAAAATCAAGCATGCTAGGGAAAGTCTGGAAAATGATCACCTAATAAAGCCACCGGAGTAAGCGAAGCCTTTTGGAAGAAATAATTTCTCGAGGGGCTCTAGACGTAAGTTTAAAACTGTGCAAGAAAAATCTCTCCCATCTTCATTTTGCAAAGTGCTCCCACTCTTCACCCAACATCTAACTTGGGTGTCGAGAAACTGAAGGAAAATAAGAATTGGACAGACTCAATAATGGGTGATCCTCCGTTAGACCAGCACCGTGACCTACAAGGACTCAAAAGATGGATGGACAACAAAAACATCTTAACACTCTCAGACATATCAGTTTGGGGAGTTGAAAGACCTCACCCATGGTAAGGATGGGAAGTCCCAAATAGACCACTTGTGCTAGATAATCAATGGGCTTCTCTCAAGAAGTGTCTCCAAGGGAAGTTCTCAAAAAAATAGGTAAGGGATGACCGAGGGATGTAAGGTGAATGCTAGGGCTTACACCACGCCAGATGGTTACCAACTATTCCAACTCAATTCCCACCGCGAATGCCAACCAAAGCAAGATGGAAAGCAGTCCGGAAATATCGATCCCTCCCAAAAATTGACCATTTCCGCTGGACCTTGGCGCACAAGAGTATCCCAACGGGGGAGAATATCCAAAGAAGGGGCTGGGAAGGAGCCTTTCGGTGCCCTCTATGCCTCAAAGCAGAAGAAACCACTGGCCACACCCTCCTAAATTGCAACTTTGCAAAAGAAGTCCGATGAAGGTCATAGGCCCCAATCAACCAATAAACCTCCTCCCGATGTAATAAGTTCCGCTTCTGAATGGGAGTCCCTGCTCCCATTTGCCGATAAGAAAAGAAACCACACTAGCTGGATATGGGGAATACTTCCAAATTTTGTTCTATGGAATCTCTGGTTAGAGAGAAATCATATAATTTTCAGAGATAGCCAACTAAATGTAGACAGAATTGGTACTAAAATTCAAGCACGTTAGAACTACCGCTCACCTCTGTCCCACAATAAAACTTCATAATTTGGACGAAGAACAGGGGTGTTGGATAGCCCAGTTCAACATCCCAGGGTTAGGAAGCTAACAAAGAAGTCACCCAATGCATGAAAGCTGGGAGATCATGGAAATGGAAATGAATTTTCCAAATGGAAAAGCAAAATTAAACGCCCATCCTCTACTTTGACGGGGCCTCGAAATGGAATCCCAGTCCAGTAGGAGGGGCATCATTGAAGATCCTGCATAAGACAAAGCAACGATATTACTGACCTCGCATAGAGTCCAACAATCGGTCGCTTTCCTCAAGGCCCGGCAAGGTTTGGAAATTACAATCAACCCTACAAGACTTGGCAATAATAGGTGATTCCAGAATAATCATACATGCTATTATCAAGAGATCCACAACTCAAAGCATCCACCTCAACAACCTCCTTGATAAAATCCACCTCCTATTAAGGAATTTGAACACCTATCATTGCTATCACGTTTTAAGGGACTTAAATCGAAATGTTGATAAAGAAGCCAACAAAGGAATTCTATTGGATGTTGGAGAGCTGTCAATCAATGGCATCATTGAAATGTGGAAATCCCATGACCCATTGTAGCTCAAGGGCACACAAAACACAACGATGTAATAGAGCTGAAACACAGTTGCTGAAACACAATCAGCTGGAACACGCATACCGGAACACAACCGCTGGAACACAACCGCCGGAACACGATGTCGGAACACAATCACTGAACACGACATGAAACATTGCTTCTAAACACGATACCGAACACAACCGCCGAACACAGATACCGGAATACGATGATGGAAACACATATGTCGGAACACGATGTCAACACGTTATCGAACAGATAAGCTGGAACACAAATAATAAACAAAGCCGGAACACGTGATGCCTAAACACGTGATGCTAGAACTCAAATGCCGAAACACGTAGCTGTCAAACATAGATGCCGACCACAAGGTCGAAACAGAGCGATTCCGGTCAAACACGCTCGTATCACCGAACACAATGCTAAAACATAGTGTTGGAACAATTGCTGAAATAAAGTGGTGTTACATATGCTAAAACAATAGCTTAGATCTTTATGTCAAAACAAAGTTGTAGCATGCCAACATTTGTATTTTGATCTCGACCCGAAGAAACTCGGGGAATTTTGTAACTGAATTTGTGGCTTTGCCACACCTCTAATATAAACCATAACCGCTTTCGTCAAAAAAAAAACATCATATCCTTTCAGAAAAAAGAAATAAATATGTTTGTAGAGATTTTCATCTACATGGTTTGGATTCTTCTTTAAACAAATATCATGCCTTCCTTTTAAGATAATGTGAACCTGGAATTAGATATGACTTTGCAAGATGAAAGAAAAGTAAAATGGAAAAGTCATCAAATAAATTTACATGATCACTTCATTACAACTCAAAAATGATTTTGATTGACAATACATTTGAAATCTCACGTGTTAGACTCAAACTCTCAAAAATCACTAATGTAATTCTCCGAAATAGTTATTTATGGGAGAAATTAATAATAATATCCCAAATGAAATAATATTAACAATGTCTGAAACAAGAGGGTTGAAACAACCTCAACAACATTTCAATGACAATTACATAAACTTAAAATAAACTGCATCTACTTTTTACAAGCAGGGATTTTACTCCTCTGGACCTGAAATGTCTTGGGGAATGTATGGAAGAATTTAGATAGATTTGAGCATAAAGTAATATGAAGGAGAAAGTAAAGAAGAATTATTCACAAATATTTGGAAAGACATAACTTGCTTCCAACAAACACACCCCTATAGAAAACTCTCTAATATCCCACTTCCCACCTCTTGAATTTGCTTCCTTTTCTCTTTTGTAATCTCTTCTTCATCTTCTTGAAAATGTTTTCCAGTTAGGGTTTTATGTGTCCCTTTTGGTGCAATGAGTTAATCCATTTAGTAAATATTATCTTTGATATTCCTCCCATCATCTCAGACCCACCTTAGAATTTTATAAATTTCTTTAAATAAATGATTTGCCAAAAATAACTTGTTTCCAAGCCCAAAAATAGTCTCGACTGTAATTTAATTTTTAGGGCCTTATAACTAATATTTCAGCCATTGAAACGGATTCCAATGTGTTCTTCATCTCTTTATCTTTCCGACGAGCTCTTGTTTTCTCAAATCAGATGTCAGAATCAAATGTTATTAATTTCGATGAAGATGGAGACTCAAACACCATTGATCTATCCTCATCTGGGATTTTGATTTATGAATTTGGCTTTATTTATCCTACATGCATTGTGGGAGGGTTCTCATGACATATTTATAAATAAATTTCATCTCCATGTTATTTTTGAATGAAGTAGAGAGAGCCATAGGATTATGCATAGCTTGTGCATAGAGTATCTTTTGACCACCACATCATCGTCCAATCATCATGCCAAGTCACTGCCTAATTATCTTTGTGCATCCATGTGTCACCTTGGGGTAGGTCCACTTCATTTCCATGTGTCCACATATGATAGTCCACCTCACTTCCACGTGTCACCCAGGGATAGGTCCACCTCATTGCCACATGTCCCAATATGGTAGGTTCATGTCACTGCCACATGTCATTGGAGGTATGCCCAAGAGAAGGGGGAAGAAACTTAGGATAAGAAATAATATTAAAAAATTGAATGAAGTGTTTGTAATATTAAGTAGAAGTATGGACTCCCATATTCAAAAAATAGACTAAGTGTAAAAGTGAGGGAAAAAATAATATAATTCATGTGGGTGATAAGTCAGGAGTGTTGGGGAGGTAAGTTATAGAGTTACATGAAAGTATGGAAAATGGAAAATGGATATGTGGAAATAGTTAAATATGGAAAGTGAGGAAAATGACTAAGTTAAAGAGCACGGGGAGTAGTATAGGTAGTAGTATATAGTATGGGTAGTAGTGAAAAATATTGAGTATGGAAGTGTAGAGAGTAGAGAGGAAGGAATGAAAAATGACTAAGTATGTGGCAGTAGAGTGTTGGAGAAAAATGGCATATCTTGGGCATATGAGATATGTTTTAGATTCTGTGAAGTGTTGAATGGAGCTAAGACATTGGCCTATTTAGTGAGAATATAGACATAAATATGAAGAAATGGAAAACTGAAGATGATTGGAAACTTGTTGGGTCTTCATGATCAACAATTGAATATTATTTAGAATTTTCCAAGTTTGAAAAAAAATTGGTCTCTATTTGATGGGTGAAAACACATCAACATATGGCTCCAACTGTGGGACAATGAAATCTTGTGAGGACCCAGACCAAGACCACATGCCTTCATCCATTGGTCTATGGAGCATCCCAATCCACTATCTTTATCCGACAAATGTTTATTGGAAAAATTCCCTGACATAACAAAATTATATACATGAGAAAACAAAATATGTCTATCCTAAGCTACTTGGAGAGAAGGGATACTTTCAAGTCTAAGTAGATTTCCAATTTATCCATGTACACAACCAATTAATATAGTTACTCCCATTTTTTCTTGAGAGTGTTGTTTCATTGGCCATGTTCTAGAGATATTATTTCATCGTACAATGACCATATTTCCATGGTGAGGTTGCAAAGATAAATTACTGCTGAAAATTTGTGGAGAGCTGTAGGGCTATCTTTTGTTATTCACCAACAATTTCATTGTCTTTGAAATTAAAATACACCACTCATGGAAGCTCTTGTTGCAAATTCCCTTATTCTTTTGATGCTTGGAATATCTCTTCTTCATTAAACTCTACTCCATACGAGAAATCAACAACTTGAAAGTATAATGTAAAGTGGTAATCATTAACATCACTTTTGTTAATCCCATGTTGGCTTTCCTCTTTTGACTTTGTATAAAATGGTTGTGGCCATTGAGAACCCACTGCAATATTTTCATTATGACCATTTTAACTTAAATCTTCATATGCATCTTGTGGAGGTTCATCAAATCCATCCTTAAAATCATTGAGATAATTACTCTCAAATAGATCATATGAAAGGTATGAATTTCCCACCAATAGAGCATGTGGCTGACAGTATTCTTCTTGAATTAAGATATTAGGGTTCTCACCTTTAGTTTCAGGAAAAAAATCTGATGTAAAAAAAAAAATCACATCTTTCATCAAATTTTTCTTCTAAATCCTTTCCCCCATTGTCTTGGAACAATATTGGGAAGTTTAAGAGATTAGCACCAATTTCATGAATATTTATTTCAATGGCTTGAGCTGGCTGCATTAACTCTTTTTAGTTGCACTTTCCTTGTTGCTTCAATAAAAATATTATATTCACGAGTAAGGCATTTTCATAATAACTAAAAATGATGACATCATTTGGAAACATTTCTTGAGGAATCTCATGAAGGAATTTCATAAATTTGAAAGTAAAATCTTTGACTATCTCTTCCTCATTCATTTGGATTTCAACCAACTTCAAGAATATAGAATATGGATCTTTCCTTGGGAAATATTTCTTGACAAATAAATTTTCTAATACATCCCAACTAGTGATGATTCTGAACAACAATGAATAAAACCATTCACTAGCATTTCCTTTTAGAGTTAAGATAAATAGTTGGCATGAAACATTATCTTCAACCACATTATAAATATCACAATAACTCTCAAACTTAACAAAATGCTTCTCTGCATATTCTGAAGTATTTCTTAAGAACATGGGAAACTTGTCCATGGAAATATTTGGCAAGGGATGAACTTCTCCTTGCAAATTGAGTGGACTTTTGTGCAACCGTTTCTTTCTTTGGGTACCTTCTCCCTTTATTGTAACTTGAAATTTTTTTCTTGGGCTTGGTGGAGAAGGAAAAACATCATCACAACATGAAAGAAACTCCTTGAATGAGTCATCATATAGATGTTCTTGAAATTCTGGAATATTTTTGGTGGAGTTTCTAGGGAATCTTTCTTCAAAACATGGAGTTTTAATGATGGAGTTGTTAGGGAGCTCTTCCATCCAAATATTGGATTGTTCTTTAGTTCTGTAGAAGTTGGCATAACTAACTTGTTCCTGAAACTTCAATAAAAATCCTTCAAGGCCATTTTATGCTCCTTGAACAAAGTTTTTCGGAACCAAGTTCATCTTAAAAGAATCTGCAAGATGTTTTTCCAAGACTTGACCAGACAACTTCTAGTTTCCAAATAATATTTGATCCTAAAAAGTATCATATTTCTTCAAAATGAATCGTCCCGAATGGAGTCACCAAAATTGTTGATCTAAAATATTGTTTTACGATCTTTAATATAACATCATGAGGATAAAATCCCCCTACTTTTTTAGAGAGGTGGTACTCCTCTTTCTTGATATATGGAAGATTGTTCTTCTAGACTTAGATGCATGCAATAGTAAATCTTAACAAATATTCCAATAAAAACCCTTTAACACAGATATAAAGGATTTCATATACAAATGTACAAATTCTTATATACATATGTACTTGTCTAGCACATCATATCTTTTAAGAAAAATAAATAAACATGTTTGCAGAGATTTGCATCTGGAGGGTTTTGAGTCTTCTTGCAACAAATATTATGCCTTCCTTTTAAGATAATGTCAACCTGGAATCAACTATGAATCTGCAAGATGAAATAAAATTAAAATGGATAGGTCATCAAAGAGATTTGCATAATCACTTCATTACATCTCAAAAATGATTTTGATGGACAATACATATGAAATCTCATGCTTTACACTCAAAGTATGAAAAATCACTAATGTAATGCCCCAAAATAGTTCTTTGTGGGAGAAATTAATAATAATATCCCAAATGAAATAATCTTAACAATGTATGAAACAAGAGGTATGAAATAACATACAAAATTTTTCAATGACAATTACATAAACTTGAAATAAACTGCATCTACTTTTTACAAGCAGGAATTTTGCTCCTCTAGACCTAAAATTTCTTAGGGAATGTATGGAAGAACACTGCGAGAGTTGAGAAGAAAGGAATATGAAGGAGAATGTAAAGAAGACTTATTAAAAAATCTTTGGAAAGGAAGAACTTGTTTCCAACAAAAAGACCCCTATATCAAGCTCTCTAACAACCCACTACCCACCTCTTGAATCACTTCCTTTTCTCTTTTGTAATCTCTTCTTCATCTTCTTGAAACTGTTTTTCAATTAGGGTTTTATGTGTCCCTTTTTGTGAAATGAATTAATCCCTTTGGTAAATATGATCTTTGATATTCATGTCATCATCTGGGACCTACCTTGGAAGTTTATAAATTTCTTTAAATAAATGAATTTACAAAAAATAACTTGTTTCCAAGCCCAAAAATAGTCCCAACTGTAATGTATTTTTTATGGCCTGATAACTAATATTTCATCCATTGAAACCACTTCCAATGTTTTCTTCATCTCTTTACCTTTTTTATGAGCTCTCATTTTCTCAAATTGGACACCGGGATCAAAATTTATGAGCTTCATAAGATGGGGACTCAACCACCGTTGATCTGTCCTCGTGAGATATGGGCCTTTAATTTGAAAATTCGACTTTATTTATCCCACGTGCATTGTGGGATGGCTCTCATGACATATTTATAAAGAAATTTTATCTCCATGTTATTTGTGAATGAATTAGAGAGAGCCATAGGATTCTACGTAGCTTGTGCATAGAGTATCTTTTGACCACCACATCATTGCCCAGTCATCATTCCAAGTCACTTCCCAATTATCTTTGTGCATCCATATGTCACCCAAGGGTGGTTTCACTTCATTTCCACATGTCCACATATGATAGGTCCACCTCACTACCATGTGTCACCCAGGGATATGTCCACCTCATTGCCACATGTCCCAATATGGTAGGTCCATGTCACTACCACATGTCATTGGAGGCATGCCCAAGAAAAGGGGGAAGAAACTTAGGATAAGAAATAACTTAAAAAAATTAAATAAAGTGTTTGTAAAATTGACTAATTATAGAACTCAATAAATAGACAGTGTAAAAGTGATTAAAAAAATAAGATAAGTCATGCGGGTGACCGCATTAAAAGATCAAGAAATCAACTAATTGTAAAACTTAATTGAATGATGCGAAAATGAAGGTGAAAATTGAGTATTGCAGGAGGAGAGGTCAAGGGATGGGTGAAGGAGGGTATCCCGCATCCGCATTCAAATATCAAGAAATAAACTAAGTGTAAAACTTAATGAGGTTGCAATTTGAATGATTCGGAAATGGAGGTGAAAATTGAGTATTGTGGGATTGTGAGTTGTGGGACTAGGAGTGGAAGGCGGAAATGAGGGATTGTGAGTTGCAGGACTAGGAGTGGAAGGTGGAAATGAGGGTATGGGATCCTGCATCCACAATGGAAGACTTAGTGTAAAAGGAGTAAAACATGGTAAGTCATGAAAAATGAGTAAGTGTTGGGGAGGTAATTCATAGAGTTACTTGAAAGTATGGAAATGGAAATGAAATATGAAATATGGAAAAAGGAAATGTAAATTTGGAAGATTAAAATTGAAAAAAGGAAATGGAAAATGAAAATTGAAATATGAATATGAGTATGAAAATGGAAATGGTTAAGTATGGAAATGGTTAAATGTGGAAATAGTTAAATATGTAAAGTGAGGAAAATAACTAAGTAAAAGAGCATGGGGAGTAGTATAGAGTAGTATGGGTAGTAGTATAGAGTATGGGTAGTAGTGAAAATGAGTAAGTATGGAAGTGTAGAGAGTAGATAGGAAGGAGAGAAGAGAGGAAGAAACAAAAAGGAATGAAAATGACTAAGTATGGGGCAGTAGAGTCTGGGAGAAAAATGACATATCGTTGGCATATGAGCTCTATTTTAGATTCTGTGAAGTGTTGAACGAAGTTGAGACATAGGTATATTTAGTGAGAAGATAGACATAATCACTTTCTTTCTTTTACTATTTTTTCTTTTCTTCTCTTTTTTTTCCAAAGAGAAACCATCCTTATTGGCTTTCATGATGAAAAACTGGAAAATTGAAGCTGATTGGAAACTTGTTGGGTCTTCACGATCAATGGTTGAATATTATCTGGAACTTTCCAAGTTAGAAAAGAAAATTTGGTCTCTATTTGATGGGTGAAAACACATCAACAAGCCCTTGATTCTACCACCCAAGAATTAATAATATTATCTATTGAATGGATTAAATCATCTTGCAACACATCACCTTCTACTTTTTCTTTTTGATTATTATCATGTTGTCCATCTCCTTGTTTTCCTTTCTGAGACCAACAATATTTATTTCGGTATCCCTTCTTCCTGCAATGCCAACACTCCAACTTCCCTTTGGATTTGGATACGACCTTCTTAGAATTTCCACGATTCCATGGGCTCTTTCATGTCTCCCTTTGTCTTCACCTATTCTCCATAGTCAAAACATTACCTGATGTCTCACCTATTTTTTTCCATAGCATTTCCTCACTAAGGATAACACCAACAACATCATAAAAATTTAAAGTGTTTGAACCAGAGACACAATTAAGCATAGCCATGACCAAGCCATTCCATCTTTCTGGCAATGAGCACAAAATCAAAAGATCCCTAAACTCGTCATCAAAGTTTAATCCTACAAAACTTAACTAACTGGTGACCATGTCAAACTCATTTAAATGATAAACAATAGAACCAGCTTCTGAAATATTCATATTAAATAAATGCTTCATAAGAAATACCTTGTTGGAGGTCGATGCTTTTTCGTACAATTTAGCTAATGCCTTCATCATATCTTCTGTTGTCTTTTCTTTTGAAATGTAAAAATCCATCGATGATTCCAAGCACAACCATATTGTTCCTACTGCCTTTTTGTTAAGAACCTTCCATTCATTTTCCTTCATAGTCACTGACTTCTTTGTTATTCCGCCAAATGGTAGGAAAATATTCTTGTGATATAGATAGTCCTCCATTTGCATCTTCCATTGCTGGTAGTTTTGGTCGTTAAACTTCTTGACCCTAAAATTGTCTTATTCTTCCATTGATCCCACTCTAACTAAGAACCCTCCTCTTCTACGATTTTATTAGAAAAATAGACCTTTAGCTCCGATACCAATTATTATAAATAGGATTGCAAAGAAATAAAAAAAAATCAAAATTAATGCCAAAATAAAGAAAAGAATAACATGATATAAGAGAGATATCGATATACATGGTTCACCCGATATGGGCCACGTCTAGGGAGAAATCACAAGTCCTTTGTTTATTCCATCCAACAAAATGAAGCGATAACACTTACAACACATTCTTTCCAACCTCCTCTTCCCTCTCTCACAATATCCTCTCTCAGTCACAATACTCTCTCATTATATTAACTTCAACATCACAATACAATATATAGGATCCCATGACATCCAAAAACCCTAATCCATTTACCTAAATTAGACTACAACCTTAATTCCTTAACCAAAATTATAAAATAATTATGGAAATGTAATCCTTGGGATTGTGTTATTATAACATTAGTGTAAATATGAAGAGTCATAGGTGATAGTAAGCATCATATGTTATGGAATACCAAGAGTCATTTTCTTTGTATTTATTCACCTATCATGTTAATGAAAAACACATTAGTGTGGAGTTATGTTTTCTGCCAATGCCTGGCCTGACAGTGGTATTAAAGCAGTTGTTAACTCCATGAGAATTTCCTTTCCTCCCTCGTGAAGAAACATCTGTCTCGATTTTGTCTCCTTAATTTTTTCAAATATGATTCCTGGGTTTTCTTTGTGCTCTCGCTAGAACGTTCTAGGGTTTTTCCAATCTCCCATAATGCACTAGGATTTTTCCAATCTCCCATCGAGCTTATCCATTGAGATTTGAGTTTGTTCTACTCCCTTGTCTGAAATGGTGCCCACCGTGGGGCTCAAAATAACATCATTCTTCTCTCTCCATTAATCATTTTCAAATCGACTTCTCTCATTCTACTTTCTCACGGTTAATCGAATCGGATTTCAAATCTGCGTGTACTATTTGAAACCCATTTCAAATTGTCTCTCGGCATATCATTGTTTGAATTCATTTCCTTGAATGATTGTTGAAATGACGCCGATTTTCTCATCCACATCAAGGGTTTCAACTAAGAATCTTGGCATCTAACAATGCTCACAACGAGTGACAAGCAAAACCATAAACAAGTTATCTTCCATTGCCAGAATTCAATCATTGGTTTGGATTTTGTTTTGGTATCACTGCTCCTAGGGTTTTTAAATACCTTCACATTATCAATCAAGTTTATTTGTGGAGTTACCACTACGTTCTCAATTGGTGATCAACCAGACCTCAAGTTTCATATTCCCATTGTTTAGTTCTATTAGTTCAACCTGTTAACACTTTGTAATACCCAGAGGTTGACGAAGGGTAGAATAAATTGACAGAGGTAACTATCAAAACAACTTTTGAAATTGGGATCTAGCCCTGCCAGTTTTAGAGAGGGATCTCTTTGTAAGATTTATATTTTTTTAAGTTTTAAATGTTAGTCTCGTTATGATAGTCCAAATTTGTTCGTTTGTAATAGTTCGCTGAAAGAATGCATTACATTTCCATTGGGATATGGGATCTGTATTAAAGATGAGGATCAAATTCAACTTTTTATGAGGTTTTCTTCACAGGGAAATGTAGTAAAACTGTTGGATCTATTGATATTAAATTAGGTGAATAAGACATAAAAGGTGTGAGAGTCCACTAAGAAAAGGAGCAACTAAGAATTCCCTTACTCAATTTCAGATGAAAACATATAGACTATTAAAAGACCATAGACAAAGTATACAATATATTTTTTGTTCTATTGACTTCCTTTTAATTATTAGAATCTGAAATACATAAATGATCACAGAGAATAAGAGAACATTCAACAAAGAAGGAGAGACATCACCAACAATTTTACACAAGAATCCTGTGAACAATCATTTTTTATTACCGGTCGATCCTTTGAAAAGATTACACAATAGCTCCTCGGTGCAAAAATCAACCCACAATACTTCGAAGGAAGAAGTATTTATACAATAATTTACATCAGATCCTATCATAAATTACTAGGATATTATGGAGGAAAAATCTAACTAACTAGATCTCATTTAACAAAATATAGGAATTATGTTGATCTATTCGGATCCTTGGTGATGATTTTGTGGAAGTAGTTGGTGATTCATATCTTTGACTTGACTGATTGCTCCATGCTGACTCAAACGTCAGAATCACCTTTACTCAAGTAAAGTACATAAATCTTCCCATCTCTTTTTACTAAGCATGGAAACCTTGAGTAACTTTCTATATATTTCATCCATCTCAGTATACTTGGAAAAAGTTGGTTTGGTTATGAATATATGTTTTATCTCATGTTGGATGCTCAGGTCCAATTGTAATATTTCTAGGAAATATTTTCTAGTAATGCTTCCCTGTATACCTGCAAACTTGGAACTGTCTTTTTCCACTACACTGATCTTCTGCTTGTAATCTGACAGAGTAATTATCTTGTCATTGACTACTAGTAGTCCAGGGAGACCCTTCTTGTGTAGTACCTCAATCTTAATGAAAAATCTATAAACTCCAATGTCCATCACTTGAGCCTTCTCCTCTAGTTGTAGCATCAATCATTTCTTGTTCAAGACCTTCTTGACCTCAAGGATGGTCTATGTCCTATCTTCAATCTCCATTTCTTCTAAATCCTGCTTTTTTTTGGAGTTTAGGAATCTGATGAGCTCAGTGGCCTATGTAGATCTTTCTCCTAGCTCTTTTCTTTTTCAATTGCTTCTTTGGCCTTCTGTACCAGTTCATGTTGTTCAAAGATGATCTATATGAATGGCCATATTTATGTCATAGACTTGTTGATATCCACCTAGATGTTTTCCTTGGCCTCGGATAAGGTCTTTTCCATGACAATCTCTTTATGTAGCTACTGCAATTGTTGACTGAGTCTCTGAGCCCTATGCATTTCTACATGATAATTGGACTAGAGCATTGACTTTAGGGCTTGGAGGATTTTTACTTCTTCTTACAACTTTATGATCTCCTCCCCTTGAAGGAACATGTATTCCATAGACTTCACAAGCTTCTCAGATGCATCTGGAACTTGCACTGGGATGGCTGATGGAATCTCTATTGTTATAGATGCTTCTTTTTTCCTAAATCATGTTAGAGGGACTCCCTCTAGTGGAATAATATCCATCTGCACACTCTTTTCTTTATCCTTTATCAATTTGTCCATATCTGCCTCCATATCTCCTATCTGTGCATTCTATTCCATGATCAACTTCAACATCTCCTATTTGTGGGCTTCAGTTTCAACCACCTCCTTTGCTTGTGAATCTTTAGTAGCCGGAAGCTTCAATTTATTTCTCAAGGATGCTATATCAACATTCTTCTTCTTCAATAATTCTTCAGCTTCCTTGAAATTTGATGGGTCATACCCAATATTTAGCACCAACTCTTCTACTTATTTGATCTT
>SNQJ01S0009757.1:220322-233077 GCA_010110895.2 Picea sitchensis | reverse complement strand
TTTATGTTTATATAGATGTGATGAACTGTTAGTATGCATAATTTTGAATATAGATATATATGCATGGATGCATGAGAGACTAACAATTTGTTTGACTGTGTAAAGAATGAATTGCAGGGAGGAAATGGGTCTTGGATATGGTGGTATTATAAGCCCATAAGGAAGACCAATTGCCTATTGAGCCAAACTGCAAGGAATGGTGTTCCCTTTTTGAGAAAGTGAATTTGATTGTTAGTATGCACAATTCTGAAATTGTTTGTAATGACGTTGTAAAGGTGCAATAAAAATGTATGTGCATGGAAAAGCTAACAATTTGTTTGGCTGATTGAAGTTGAAAGTGCAGGAAGCAAAGGGGTCTTGGATATGGCAGCATTGTAAGCTCATAAGGAAGACCAATTTCATGCTAAGCCAAACTGCTATGGGAAGGAGAGCCCCATAATTATGAATCCGGTTCCTGTGTGGAACAAATATGGAAATAAAATGTGGAATTGGAAATTTGTAGGTGACATATTTACAAGGAAATTCTAAATTTAAAATTATGATGATGTCTAATGAATTTATGTATACCTATGATACATGTGAAAGGAAAAGATCTACGAAGAGTGCAGAGACGAGAAACTGAACTCTCAGGTTCGAGGGAGAACTATGGGAAAGAGTATAATTTGATCGCATGAAATAGAGACTAACAATTTGTTTGGCTGTGTAAAGAATGAATTGTCGGGAGAAGGATATTAACCTTCATCCCTATCTATTATGGTATCGGGATAAGGAGAGTAACCTTTGTCCCTATCTATTACGATACCAAGAGAAGGAGAGTAACCTTCTCCCCTATCTATTACAGTGATGGGAGAAGGAGAGTAACCTTCATACCTATCTATTACGGTGCCGGGAGAAGGAGAGTAACCTTCATCCCTATCTATTACGGTGCCAAGAGAAGGAGATTAACCTTCGTCCCTAACTTTAGCTGGGCCGGAAGGATGTCAAGTTGCAAAAGCATGAAAAATGGCTACTGTTGAGCCATGAGAACCCCGTGGTAAGCCATGATCACCTAGAATATGTTGTGTTGAGGTAACACAAGGCAGAGGAACGCCTCGACAAAGAAAGTCTGAGGGACACCTCGACTGTAAGACTCGATAGAGTCTCTGGAATTCTTCTTGTGCGAGAAAACCTTGGCAAGGCAAGATGGATCACCCAAGGGATTGTATAGCAGAGAAGGGGATGCCTGAGCATGGGTCTAGAGGGTGAGTGACCACAAGGAAGAGGAGACCATGATAGTTCTTGTAAACTATTGGGATCATGCACACGATGGTTAGTTCTTCCTCTCCGATAAAACCTTGGCAAGGCAATATGGATCACCCTAGGGACTGTATAGCAGAGAAGGGGATTCCTAAGCCTGGGCCTTGAGGGTGAGTGACGACAAGGAAGATTAAACCTTGATATTTCTTGTAAAATATTGATGGGGATCATGCACCCAATGGGTATGTCAAGGAAAAACAATGAGCTTGGATAACAAAACAACCATGTGAATACAAATCCACAAACTACGCAGATAATTATTGTGCTAATATTATGAAATTTTCCTAGAAATTTTATGCAATGTTTTCGCAAAAGACTATAATTAATGTGCTTGTTGTCCAAGAATTATTGAAATCATGTGACCAAGATTAAAGGTCTAAAAAGGGACTTGACTGAGGAAGAACGATCAATATTTCTGAAACAGCTGAATGAGAAAGGCATGACAGGTATGTTTAAGAAAAAACATCGAGGACGGTGTTCCTTTAAGGGGGAGGGAATTGTAACACCCCTATTTCCCCCAACTTGTAATTAATCATAAAATAGGATTACGATGCTAAGGCATGTGAGCAATGTAAATGTATTATTGTTAAACTGCCCATAACTGACTATTGGGGGGTGAAGCCTTGAAGTACGAGCCATGATATCTCTAGAGGAAAGAAATCAGTTAATAAAGAAAGGACCAGTGGTTGAATCATCAACCACCCCCATGAATGGAAGCATGGTCTAGCTGCAGGATGTCTGCTCAAAGTACCACAGAGATCTGCAGACCCGAGCTTCCTTCTGACAGAAGGAACATGACAGGTCTGAAACCTTCCAAAGGAGGGAAGGTAAGATACATACAAAGACATCAAGAGAGGAGATACGGGGATGAAAGCACAAGCTCGTAAGGGAGATGTAAAATCCCAAAAGGAAGTGCCGAGAACAAGGCCTGAAGGACCTAAATGCGATATTGATGTTGAGGAAGCATCTGATAAACCTCGCACGGTTGTTGTGATAGAGAGAGTTTCTTTGAGAGATGGTGTAAATTCCCTAGTGATATCATGGCTTGGCACGGGGGTGTCCAGGGTGTTAAGAATGAATTCCTCTAAGCCTATGGTTGGGTGGAAAGGTGCACACCCACAATCAATTGGTTGGATGTAACTTGTAATAGATAAGTATTCTCATACCCTGTGAAATTAAGCTGTAATTATGTAATGAAATGGGATATATTGTGAATGACCCAGGGATGTGTATGTTTTCTTAATGGTTATACTGTATCTCTTTATTATTGTTTAAATTGTGTATTTAAGAAAGTATGGATTGGACATGTTTTGTATTCTTAAATTCTTGCGCCCTATGGTGACTTAAGCTAGATCCACGAATTGTGAGTTCGTCGACCTTGGGCACAGTTTCATGTACGCATGTCGACACTCCTAGTCGTTATGAGTCCCTTGGAGGAGGGATTTTGTTAAAGCTCAAGAGAGATAGTACACATATGCACAGGCTCTCTGCGAGGCAGGCAGAGACCGAGAACCACTTAAGTTCTAGAGTTGAGGAATGAACGTAAGAGGTGCACGGAAGGATTCTTCCAAGTGTTAAGTTCAAGAGAAAGAGAACAAACATCCTAAGCCTTTCAAAGCTAACAAATCTCAGGAAGAGTAGAGAATATGAAGTATCGAAAGGGAAGTTTCCCTTGTTTGGAAGACGAACAAACGAAATCTATTCGGAAGAATCCACGGTCCATTGTGACCACTGGATATGGGAAAGAGCATGGGAGTTAACCCTTGGGGTCATTCACACTTCACGAGTTCGGCGAACTGGCCAAGTTCATCGTAAGGGAGGTAAAATACCTGAAGTCTCAAATTCCCAAAGTTAACTCTGAGCCTTATATTTGAGGATTCCCAGGAACCGTCCCGACCATCATATCTAGGAGGTAGACAATAGTCAAGTCACCAGAACTACCCATGACTTAAGAATCTGACAACGGATATGGATGTGAGGTGTTTAACGGGAAGAGAGGTCATCCTGGTCATCAAATCGAATCAAATACTCATTGGAGTTACCGAATCAAACACCATCCACTCGATTTAACCGACGGTTTGGAATCATTGCAGAGTGCGAAGGTGAATTTAGCAAACCTGCTAGTTCACGGCCCGTAATCAACCCACGTCATTGATCTTGTTGAGGATGGAAGATCAATGACTAGGATTAGACTAGAGTCGAATGAGAACTTCTCATATTTCGGAGGTGGGACCCCACATTTACTGTGGACCATCGATCTATGAATGGAGATCGAGGGTGGGGAATCATTGCGGAGCACGAAGGTGAAAGTAGCGGTCGCTCTAGTTCACAGCCCACAATTCACTAACGTTGTTGATCTCGTTAGGCTAGAATATCAATGATTTCGGTTAAACCAAGTTGGGCGAGCACTTTCCAAATTGTGGAGGTCAAACTCTCTGATAAAGAGCACGCATGTTGGGGCCTCACAATTTCTGTGAACTGTCGATCGTCGTTGACCTTCGATATGAGTTTGACACGATCCCTGAAACTCAAGGAGCACATGGGACAGAAAAATATTCAAGGAGATCAAGCTCAAAAGAGATAGTGCTTTCAGGAGAGCATACGAAATCTAGGAGACAGGCCCATAGGAGGAGCAAAGGTCGAATCCTTCGAGCACTTAGAAAAACTTAAAAGTCAGAGAAAGTCAGAAGCTCGGGAGGAGGAGCGACAATGGTCGTTAGATCATAGTGCAAGGATTAACATCTATCTGATCAGAGAAAGGTGCATGAGCCTTAGCGCTTCGCACACGTAGGAGAGAGAACTTACCAAGGTTTGAGACTTGATATTTTCGAAGCCTGGAGAGCCGGAAATATGAAGTAAAATCTCAATCGTCTGATCAACCGGAGTGAATCTGAATCATCAAATCATCCGAAGTAACCCTCAAACATCGGATCGCCCAAGTGAATCTGATCCATCAGATACCATGAGTTTAGGAGGAGGCAAGTTTGAGACTTGAGATTTTCGAAGCCCGGAGAGCCAAAAATCCGAAGTAAATCTCAATCGTCTGATCAGTCGTAGTGAATCTGAATCATCATATCATCCGAAGTAAATATCAGGCATCGGATCACTCAAAGTGAATCTGAGTCATCGGAGTTCAGTAGAGATGTCGCGTAGATCTGTGAGCTCTAGGTAAATTCCCGAAGTAATTCATAGCCGCCAGATCCAAAGGGACATGTCACGATAGATCGTAGACTTCGGAGAAATCACCTTGAGAGTTTCAGATTGAGAGTTGAAACTCCCAAAGCTCGAAACGCCAAAGTGTCGAAGCACTAAAACGCCTAAGTGTCGAGGAGCCGAAGAGCCGAAGCGCTGAAGGGTCTAAGTATCGAAGGGACGAAACATATCTAGATCATCATATCTAGAGGACATGTGGCATTAATCTATGGATTTCGAGAAAAGACCCGAAGTAAACGTCTACCATCAGATCGTCCGAAATAGATCTGAACCATCAGATCTAGAGAACATGTGGCATGAATCTGTGGACTACGGGTAAAGTCTCAAAGTAATTCATAGCCGTCAGATATAGAGGAGACGTGGCGTAAATACGTGGACTCCTAGTAAAGACCCGAAGTAATCCTTGATCGTTAGATCAAGTGAACACACATCAGTGGATTATAACCTTTGGATAAAATCCATTGGGAAAAAGAGTCAAGTTTAAGATTTGAGATCTCAGAAGTCTGGAGACTCAAAGGAGATCTCGACCATTGATGGAGAAGAAGGCCACAAGACCGTTGATCTAGTTGAAAGGTCAAACACCGGAAGTGGAAGCAGGGCCATTGATTTATGAGGACAAGTGTCCGAAAATCATCAACTCTGGAATATTGATGTATGGAGGAAATAAGGGCTTGATATTTGAAAAGTCTGAAGTCTGGAAATACGAAGGAGATCACATTCGTTGATTTTGGAGGGGAAGATATGGTCCGTGGATTTGAAAATGGTAGATCTGAACCGTCAGTTTTGAGAGTACCGTCAATATCGGGCGATCGACGGTCCCTTAGCATTGTGGGGATCAGACATGCACGAACTTTAAAAAATTGAGGGTGGGCCGCAATCCAAACCCCAGTTTTGGAGAAAGGACACGTGGAGGCTCGAGGAGAATGGTGGGTCAAAAAGCAGTTTGGTTTCAAACCGCCTTTGGTCGTGCCCACAATTGTGTGTTTTCCTGATTTCATCGCCTAAGGTCACATCCGAGGAGGGGCCAAGAAAAAAGGGGCTAACACCAAATCCGAGTCTTCGCTGAAGCGCGAAGTAGAAGGTCGTGGGTATCATAAGACCTACACCAGAAGCCGAAAGGGCCTGTGTCTGATTAGGAGGTGAGACTATCAAGTCTCAAAGTCTTGTTTGACTTAGAGAATCGAAGAATCTTGACCGGAGGGTCGGGCTAAGTCCCAGACTTCCCAAATTAGGAATCGTAGAGGGAAAGGATCTGTTCCTGTAAAGAGGACAATTTTATTTTTTTTCGCTCCATTGTGGGTGTGTTACAAATGTCACATAACTCCTCACGGTTATAGAGTTATGTCCATTAGAAGTTGGAGAACCTAGGTTTGGGTAATGGACCCAAGTTTGTTTCATGGATAATGGTATGCGTTTTGATATATTTGTAGGAAATACAATTCTAGATGGATAGTATATGTCATGTTATTTCAAGTGGTATGTGGAACATCACATAACTCCTCACAGTTAGAGAGTTATGGCCATGTGAAGTTGGAGAACCCTCATGAGTCATCTAGAAGCCCCAAAAGGTCAAAGTAGTCAAAGTGGTTTAAAAGATTTTAGAAGGTAAATAATAAAGTGAAGTGATGAGTATACTATAAGTCAAAGTGAATACAAAATAAATTATTTAAATAATAAATTTAATGGAGAAATTACTAAGTGGACAAGTGGTTAGAAGTGGGTTAGCCCTAAAATAAGGAAAGTGGTTTAAGATGGTTAGAAGGTAACCCCTTGAGGCAATGTGAAGTGATGACTGTACTATAAGTCAAAGTGGATACAAAATCAATTATATACATAATAAAGTTAATGGATAAATTACTAATTGGACAAGTGGTTAGAAGTTGGTTAACCCTAAAATAAGGAAAGTGGGTTAAGATGGTTAAAAGGTAACCCCTTGAGGAAGCTACATGAAAGTATAAATAAGAGGCCAGGCTCTCTCATTTTAACCACACTTGAGCATATTGAATATCTACAAGTCACCGGGGTAACCAAAGGATATCTAAGACTAATTTCAGAGGGAAGGTGAAGTAAAGAAGGTCGAAATTCAAGGGAGGGTAAATTCTTTTGATGATGCTTTCTAAGGTATGCTATTTACAGGTCATCTCACCATTTTTCGCAATAATTTTTTTTATAGAATGATTCAGACTGTGAAATTAGGAGTCCATCGAGGAAACATATCCAAGTAGTTTTAGTACAAATTTCATCTTGTGGGTCATTGTATTTTTGGATTTACACTCCGTGGAAAATAGGTTTTGTGGCTAGTCCTGAAACTAGTCTAAAACATGTGTTTCGGGTAAAAACGTCATAAATTCTTCATAACGGATTCAAATTCACTAAGACCAAATGTGTTGGTTAGACTACAATCTATAGTATTCTATTTAAAATTTTCAGATCCATACAACAAATATTATGTGCAAGGCACTCTCTACAAGTTCGCTCTCTAAAATAATCCAGAATTCAACAAGGTATGCCATTTTTTCTATAACTCATTTTCTAAGAGGTTCCAAGTAGTGACACCTAGAGGAATTGCACAAAACACACTAAAGAACATTGTATACTATTTTCAGATCTTTATTCATTACAGGTACATAGTTATGATTATTTCAAGTTAGGGTTGTTGACTAAAGCAAAGTTTGATGAAAATGTTAGTCTCTTGTTGTTAAAGTTAAGGAAGGTTTGTAGGTATGTGATCATATACACCAGGTGTATTACATAGTTACAAATCAGTTTTGGACGATGAAATTGATGAGGGCTTTTGGTTGAGGTACATGTTGGTTACATGGTTGAGACAAGTAGTTGATGAGTTGGCACATACATGAGGTGTATAGTTGATGATGTTGGTACATCTTGATGAGTCATAGTTGAAAAATAGTTGATACATAATTGGTACATAATTGGTACATGGTTGGGGGCACTTGTTGGTAGTATTGTTGACACATGGTTTATGGATGATGTAACATACTTGTCTTGGTATATTATTAGAAGCACATATTGATCTCAGCGATGATTATGAGTTGTTGTGTTATGCTTGGTTGATGTACATATTTGATATTTGTCTTGGTGATTGATATTGGTGAGTAGATCTGATTTGATTGATAATATTGATGAGACAGGTTGTTGTGATAGGTTGTTTGGACAGGTTGTTGTGATAGGTTATTTGTACATGTTTGGTGCGTGGTTGATGCACTTGTTCATGGTACAGGTTGGTGGATGGTTGATGCACTTGTTTATGGTACAGGTTGATTATAGGTTGTTTGGTACAGGTTGGCGCATGGTTGATGCACTTTTTTATGGTACAGAATGATTACAGGTTAATGAGGTACAAGTTGATACATGGCTTATGTATGGTTTAGGTTATTGGCACAGATTGTTTGATGTAGGTTGATTGGTACAGGTTTACAGCAGTATATCTCACAGTGATAGTGTAATAGTGGTTCCATCATTCTACTTATACGTCAGGGCGGTTGGACAGGGAAAGGACAGGTGGTTGTATCCACCTTTCGGTTGTATCCGAAGAGAATAAGGGGTTGTAGCCTCCTTCTGGTTGTAGCCAGAGAATTGGGGAGTTGGAGTTTCCCTCATGTTGTAGCCTGAGAAACCAGGGGGTTGGATCCTTCCTCCAGTTGTAGCTAGAAAAAAAAGGAAGTTGTTGCTTCCAATGAATGTAATTCTTAAATATATATAATAAAAATAAATCTATGGTTTTCTCCCGCTTTGGGTTTCCACGTAAAAACATTGGTGTACTGTGTATGTGTATAATTTCTCATTTGTTCATTTTTTATTTACTCTGTAACTATTGGATGATAATGCTACATTGATATAACACTTGCATATTGTGGTTAAAAGGGATTCAATTTCTCTATTATTGATTCACCCCTCCCCCTTTCTCATTAATCCAACAATTCGTATCAAAGTCGGTGCCTTCAAGAAACAGTTTAACCACTGGAAGGAGATCATGGATTATTCTAAGAATGGAGTACCAATGTTTGATGGTCAGAATGGTTTTAAGTATGAGATGTGGAGAAGAAAGACTGAAGTATTTTTATAGGCACAAGGATATTATATTTGGCTATCAGTTGTTACAGGATATGATAGTTCAAAAAGGGAAAAGACTGCAGCCAAGAAGGAATTGAAGAAGAATAACAAAATAGAAATGGATTTCATCTAGGAAGGATTACCTAATCCAGTAAGAGAAAATGTTGGTAAATGTTCATCAGCCAAAGAACTTTGGGATAAGTTACATGACATATATTCTTCACCCATCACAGATTCATAAAATGCCAAAGAATATGCAGATATATATAAGGAAGAATTATGTTCACCATGTCAAACAGATTCAAAAGATGAAGAGTACATAATCACCAGAGAATTGATTAGTGATTTAGATGAACTAAGAGAAGAAAACAAGTCACTCAAGAAAGAATTGATGAAACAAAGGAAAGTGTTCACATTTTTTAAGAATCCCAACAAGTCATCGAGAACTTAAGAACTCATCTAGAAGAAGCTAGAAAGATCGAAGAAAATATTAAATATCAAAAGAAATATTTGGAAGCCAACATAGAAGCACAGAAGGAAGAAGCAGAAATGAGAGAGAAGATGTTGATAGATCATCTTAAGGAAATAACTAACGATCTAAACCATCTTGAGACAGAGTTTGGTCAAGAAGAGAAAGGAATTGAAGAAGAAATAATCACATTAAAAATTCAGCTTGAAGAAGAGAAAAGAACAGAAGAAGTCATGAAGTCTCAGATAATGAAGAAAGAAGAAGAGGTTGAGAAGCTTGAAGAATAAGTTGTCACATTGAAAAGTAAAATCGTCAAGCTCAATAAGAACGTTGAAGAGACATAAACATCCACATCAGTTATAGAGAATGAAGAGAAACACTCAAGCTTGCTAGAAAAGAAGAATGAAGAAAATATAAAGAGTTATGTAGAAGTACTCAAAGAAAGGAATCATGGTCAACCAGAATCTAAGAAAACTATTGAATAGACATCTTCAAGAAGACCATTCATGTTCAAGCCAAAAATAAGCTTCAATCATGATCATGATCAGTCAAGGCAAAAATTCAAAAGGACTACACCACAAAGAAGATCATTCACTCCCAGGTATGCAAATTTATTTTATGGTCATTGTTTTTATTGTACTAATTTTGGACATAAGGTTGCAGATTGCAAGGATTATAAAAGCAATGTTCAAGCAAGAAGTGCATATGTGGCCCCACGTAACATTGAATGTTACAAATGTCATAACTATGGACACATAGCTAGTGATTGTAGAATCATGATCGATACTTCCATGAAAGAGAACACTGATATCAGATACAAGAAAGTATGGATAAGAAAACAAAAAGAACAGGTTAACAAAAACCAGGTCCCAGAGATCGCAAGATTGGTAATAAAACGAGATGAAGATAATTCTACAGAGAAAAATAAAGTTGTTAGATACATAAAGGTTTGGAAAATAATTGAAAAAAAAGAAGGACAAGTAAATAAGGAACACGTTCAAGAGATTGTACTTTCAGGTATTGTAGTGAAATATGAATCCACAGATAGAAAGAAAGAAGTCAGAGCTCAGAGAGATGGTGAATATACCAATGAATATGATGATGAATCTAACAATGAAGATGATGATGAATACACATCAGAGCAACAATTGTTATAAGCCATCCATCTTAGAGACTCCCAGGTAATATGAATATTAGACAGCAAGAGTCTATGCGATAGCTGTGACAGACCAAAGAACCATCCTTCGAGCAACTTGCAGAGTTTGAGAAGACAGATCCAGAGCAGTCAGTTAGCAGAAGTACAATTTGATGGATTAATCAAGGCGTCATGATAGTATAGTGATAAATAGGTCAGCATTATGGATGGTTTCACAAGTAGAGTCTTGGACAGTATGGACGAGAACATGGATTCATAAATTGGTTCAAAGAGTGGTTCAAAGACAAAGGAACATTATCATAATGGATGATAATTACACAGGAAATGCCTCTAACAATGCTAACGGATTCCAAATTGACTGATATTTTTTGGACATATGTAGTGCATACAACATTTCACATTCAAAACAGAGTAATGCTCAGAAACAACAATGACAAAACTCCCTACGAACTATGGAAAGGAAGCGTAGACACCTCTACATCAAGGTAACTCAAGCTAGTATTTTATTAATTGAAATTTATGTTGATGATATTGTTTTTGGAAGTACTAATGATAGGTTAACCCATAAATTTGCAAAGGATGTGCAGAATGAATTTGAAATATCATTACGTGGAGAACTATCCTTCTTTATGGGTCTTCATATATGTCAAAGAAACCAAGGAATTTGTATTTCTCAAACTAACTATATCAGAGAAATGCTAAAGAGGTTCAGAATGGAAGATTTCAAACTAGTTGCAAGTTGAGAAAAGATGATGATTCAAAGTCTACAAACTAGAGGCAATATAGGTCAATGATTGGTAGCTTACTATATGTGACAACATCTAGACCATATGTAATGCAGGAAGTTGGACATGTGGCACGATTTCAAGTAGCACCAAATGAATCGCATGTCTTAGCAGTAAAGAGGATTTTCAGATATCTCAAAGGAATATAAGAGTTTAGAATATGGTATCCAAAAGGAAAGGATATATCACTTATTTCCTACACAGATGCATATTGGGCAGGTTTCATTTATGAATGATGAAGCACCAGTGGAGCAATGTTCTACTTAGATATACAAGTTGAGTATGATGAGCCATTTCCAATATATTTTGATAATACAAGCGCCATCAGTATCTTAAAGAACCCGATGATGCACTCCAAGAAGAAGTACATTCCAATAAAGTATCACTTTCTATGGGAACAGGTTGTAGAGAAGAACATCAAAGTTGAATATCTGGGCACAAAAGAACAAGTGGAAAACATCTTTACAAAATTGTTTCCAAGGGAAGACTTTGAGTATTTTTGCCAGAGACTCGGAGTAATTTCTACTCCAAAATGAATGATTTTGAATGTTTATCATGTATCTCTTAGATTTACACGAGGAAGCACCATAAAGAGGACAGTTCAGGTTGGGGGATCAATTTCAGAAAGAGTTTAGTCATGGGGAGTATCCTCAAGGAAAGTTCAGTTAGGGGGAGCAACCCCGAATGGAAAGATACATTTTTCCAATGATAACAAAGGGGGAGAGATTTATCAGATGCAGGATATAAATGCTTGGAGAGAGAGCATAGAGGCATGTAGACAGGGGGAACAACCCAAGGAGAGTTCAGTCAAGGGGATCAACCCCAAAGGGATATACCCTTTTCCATTGATTTCAAAGGGGGAGAGATAGAAACATTGATGAGGAGTATATGCATGAATGTTATCATGACTAAGTGTTGCCATCAATGTTGGTGTTGCCATCAATGCTAAAGGGGGAGATTGTCAGAAAGTTGGCTTAGGTTGATGGATAGTTGGTATCGATTGTTGGTTTTCATTGATTTCAACCATTGGAGAGTGATATTGTATATTGATTTCAACCCTTAGTGATTGATGCCAACCCTTGGAGAAATTTTGGTAGTGAATTCTGGTAGCACAAAGGTTTGGGTAATGGACCCAAGGTTGTTTCATGTATAATGTTATGAGTTTTAATATATTTGAAGGTAAAACTATTTTATATGGATATTACATGTAATTCCATTTCCGGTGGTATGTGGAACGTCACATAACTCCTCACGGTTAGAGAGTTATGGCCATGAGAAGTTGGAGAACCTAGGTTTGGGTAATGGACCCAAGTTTGTTTGATGGATAATGGTATGATTTTTGATATATTTGTAGGAAATACTATTCTATATGGATAGTACATATCATTCTATTTCCATTGGTATGTGGAACATCACATAACTCCTCACAGTTAGAGAGTTATAGCCATGTGAAGTTGGAGAACCCTCATGAGTCATCTAGAAGCCCCAAAAGGTCAAAGTAGTCAAAGTGGTTTAAGATATTTTAGAAGGTAAATAATAAAGTAAAGTGATGAGTATACTATAAGTCAAAGTGAATACAAAATAAATTATTTAAATAATAAAGTTAATGGAGAAATTACTAAGTGGACAAGTGGTTAGAAGTGGGTTGGCCCTAAAATAAGAAAAATGGTTTAAGATGGTTAGAAGGTAACCCCTTGAGGTAAAGTGAAGTGATGAGTGTACTATAAGTCAAAGTGGATACAAAATAAATTATTTAAATAAT
>SNQJ01S0009757.1:168779-203771 GCA_010110895.2 Picea sitchensis | reverse complement strand
AAGATTTAGGAAAATTGATTGCTACAACTGCGAGAACTTCAAGAAACATATATGTGTTAAGTGAAATTGGAAATGAAAAGTGTTGTCTAGGAAAGGAAGATGAAAGTTGGCTATGGCACAAAAGAATGTGTCACATACATTTTTATAGCCTTGTCAAAGTCAGCAAAAGAGAAGCAGTTAGAGAAATTCCCCAGATCACGAAACCAACCAACACTTTATGCAAGCATTGTCAACAAGGAAAGCAAACAAAGACCAGGTTCAAATCAAAGGAATATTCAACGACAAGACCACTGGAAATTGTGCATACTGATCTAGTTGGACCAAATACAACAAAGGGCTTAAAAGGTGAGAAATACTTTATGTTATTAGTTGATGATTATACAAGAATGACCACAGTTTTCTTTCTCAAGAATAAGTCATAAGCTTTTGAAAACTTCAAAATCTACAAGGAAATGGTTGAAAATGAAATGGATTCAAAAATCAAATGCTTGAGATTTGATAATGGAGGAGAGTTCACTTCAAAGGAATTTATGGACTACTGCAGTAGTCATGGAATAAAAAGGCAATTCTTCGTTGCTAGGACACCTCAACAGAATGGAGTTGTTGAAAGAAAGAACAAGACAGTACAAGAAATGGCTCGAACAATGCTAATGGATTCCAAATTGACAGATATTTTTTGGACGCAGCCAATGCATACAGGGCCTCTTATTCATATATAATAAAATGAATTTCCCATTTTGGATATGTTTTCCCATTTTGTATAATAAAGGGTCTTTTTGGATATGTTTTCCCATTTTGTATAATAAAGGGCCTCTTATTCATATATAATAAAATGAATTTCTTATTCTATTGCAATGTCTAGTGTCATAAAATTTTATGTTGTTTATTAAATGTGGATTATATATATGGATGATTTACATTATTACAATGAATAGAGGTGTAGTCAGTTGATATATGTGTTTAAATGATACAATATATTAATGCAATGGTTATATCCAAACATAATAATTAAAATGTAAAAATAAATATTATTATAAAAACATTTTCTTGATTATTAATTGACATGTTGTTAAAAAAAGAAGAAGCTTCATTTGCATACCTCCAACATGGAAAAATCCAAACATATCATTGCATTATATTTATTTGAACTAAATGGTGCATTTTATATATATTTAGGTGCTAACACGTTTAAGTGAGTATTACATACAAATGCAAGAAGTTGTAATAAAAACATTGCTACCCCTAATTATAAAAAAACCATTGATTCCTTCAATTATATCATTACCACTACCATTACTATTATTTTTATCATTGCAAGAACTTGCAATGTATAAGATGATAAGATGATAATTCCACTAGGGATTTTACATTTGTAATACATTCCAATGATTTTATTATATAAACTATGCACCAAGAATTCATAATATATAATATGCATCGATACATAATATATTTTAAATCCTTGGCGCATATCAAGATGTGGTGCACTAGTGCATATTATTAATAGAATCACCCCCTGGTTTCAATATCTAAAATAAAAACCTAGGATTTCAAAATATGGCATATGCATTGATGATTAGTATATTTATTTTTTAGGCACTAGTGCATACTATTATGTAGTGTGTCAATGTGGATTAAATATAACTACCATGCCAAAAGTGCACCAATAAAGAAAACCTCCACTAGAATCTCTAAATGTCCAATTTTTTTAATTATAGTGAAAATCCATTAAAAAATACCAATAGCAAAGGTTTTAATAGAGGTTTTTTTTTATCATTTTTCTCAATCTTATAACACCAAAATCCTTTGCAAAAACGTCTAAAAGAATTTTTCCTTGTAATGACATATGCACATAAATTCAAGCATACTATCAAGCTATCAAATGAAAATTATAATTAATGGATGGGTTTACACACTTGTTTCATCAATGATTCTTCAAATAAGAATAACATCCCTTCCATTCATGATATTCACAGAGGATACCAAGGAAATGGAGTGATTTATTTGGTAAACATTTATCAATTGAAACTCAACCTACAACATTAAATAACCAAGGAAACCATTAAGAAGTCCATGAGTTGAAAATGCAAATGACTATGAGAATTCCATAGAAGTCATTAAAATTTTCACTTATATATTACATATGGGAAGTTGAAACATCAAGATAAGTGAGAATTCTTCTTACTTCAACTCTTGGACATCAAATCATGTGTGTTTTTCCTTTAGAACTAGTTGGAAATGTAGTACACATTGATGTATTCAAATTCAATTTATCTAATACTTGACATTCCTTTAGTGACCAAGCAATGGTTAAAGTGATTTTTTTAGGCAATGGATAGTTTTGGACACCATGGGACTTATCACCCTTAATTCGGGGATAAAAATGCACTTTCATGGGGTTCCTCCATATCCTTTTCATAGACCAAGTTGTAGGCCATAATATCTAGTTGTTGGCTATGGAGGTCAAGAGGCACTCCAAGGTGATAAATTTTCGTTTTAGGGGAAAATAATTGACCTTGAGACTCAAGAGGATTCAATCATTAACCTTAGAAGCATGTTGGCTTACTAGGCTGATGATTTTCCTTTTCTTTGGTAAAATTTCTAAAAAAAATAAGTTTTTGAATTCCTTCTTTTCTCTAGAAAGAGAACATTCACCCACCTCCATCATCAAGGGTAATTTGCTCACTGTAGAGGCTTACTAGCCTCTATACTTAGTTATTTTCCCTCATGAAGAAAATCAATATTCTAGGAAGCTAACAATCTTCTCAAGTGAGCAATTTAGCTATCTATTTGACAAAACTGATCATCGAGCTAAGTCAAAATTTAGGAATGATATTTAAACCATATTATTAAATCCTTATATAAAATACATCTTTAATTAGTTGAACGATTGAATTATCATGGATTTTATGTATGGTTGATGGTCATGGGGGTTATCAAGGTTTTGACAGCTCCATGGATCTTTATGTCTTGAAACAAGACCTGAAACTTGATTGTTGTAACCTCATATCCATCACAAAGATTCACAAGTAAGGTTGAGATTAAAAACAACCTCAAAGAAGTCTCAATAAACCATTTAAAATCAATTAAATTAAGTGTCGACAAAGTCCCTTGGGTTTTCACCTTAATTAAACCATACATTTTTCATCTAAACTCAAGATTCCAAACTAGCGCTTATTGTTGAGTGTACCAAGAAATTTTCAACAAGTAGTTAGAGTCAACATTCCATCTTTGTCTTTTTAGCTTTCATTAAGTTAAACCAAGAATCCTAAACTTCCTCACTTACATGAATTTTTTTAATTCTCATTTTCATATTTGTTGACCTTGGAATTGAATTTTGTCAAGTGGGTTGATTTTGTATGCCCCCAAAATTGATGAATCAACCAAAAACCATGCAAAGATCTTTGGCGGCCAATGTACATAGTTCACATGGATATTTACTTCACCATAATCAAATTTTCTCTATGTGTATTTCATCCCTATCATTTGAAATTTGATTTAAGTGCTTGAGATTGTTTAGATATTGATCCATGAACCAGATTTTAAATCACGAAGGAGGCCTCTAGGCACCAAATGCATCTATGTAGAAACACATTGTAAAATGACCACTTTGACCTGAAACTCATCCAAGAGATTTCTAGTGATCTAAGATGCATATAATAATGACCTCATTTCGAAGTTGTAAACCAAACTCATATGCATGGTATAAATCATTTACTTGATTATATTGTTGTGCATGCCATTTCCATCATGCATGTCCTTGTGTTTCCATTGTCGATGCCATTAATCCCATGAAACAATTTTGTCAGTTGCAGGGTTATAATGATATTCCCTTGTTACATCCTAACATCACTTCCATATTGTTTGATACCATGTTCATCATATCTTCATGCCATTCCTATTTGCATGTACCAATTAACTCTTTTCCTGCTTGTTAACCAAATACCTAGCTTCTCAACTCATATTACATCATTTGTTGTATGGCTACAATCTTGACTTTCCTTTGATGTCACCTATTGCAATCAAGTATAGACACTTACACACATAAATATGAAGCTAGTAACCAATCACATATAAGCTAGTAACCAATCACATATGAACTAATAAACCAAGACAATCTTGAGCAAAGGAAAGGTTAGGCAAGCAAGATGAAAAATATGACATAAAACCAAACCACAATAAATAGAAAAGAAAAAACAACCAATCATTACTCTTCATCTTCATGCAACTCATAAAATCTTCATCAAAATAAAATAAGTCAAGTAATGCAAGTTTGAACACAAAATTTAATATAAAAATTTTAGAAAAACATTGCCAATTCTCCCAATTTGGAACTAATTGAAACCTCCATAAAATACAAAATAAATCAATTATAATTTTAAACTTTATTTAAAACAAAAATTTCCTTATCAAATTTAATTTTTAATAAGAAAATAAACACTTTTATATAAAGATTAAATAAATAAAGAAATGCAAGTTTGCACACAAAATTTAATATAACAATTTTAGAAAAAGGTGTGCCGATTCTCCCAATTTGGAACTAACTAAAACCTCAATAAAATATCAAAATAAATCAATTATACTTTTAAACTTTATTTAAAACAAAAGTTTTTTTATCAAATTTAATTTTGAATAAGAAAATTAAACAGCTTTATATAAAGATTTATATATGTATGTTATCTTTTAATATATAAATAAATATATAATGTCCAATAACATTGTACACATATTTTAAATGCAAAATAATAAATAATAATAATATCAATTGTATATTATTTTGTATCAATTGTATATTATTTTGTGTTGCGAAAAACTTTAGTTTGTTTTCAAAACTAAAATTAATTACCATGAATTTCATGAGTATGTCCTTAATGTGTAATGATTTTCTATATAATTTATAATTAAGACTTTTTCTAATGTGTAAAAATGAAAGGCATTTTATATTTAATTTTTAATACCAATTAACTTGTTTTAAAATAACATAATCATAATTAAATTAAAAAGTAACTCAAAGTATTAAAAAAAGCAGCATGTATCAATATTTTTTTAGATTTAGAGGAATCGGTAATTCAACTGGGATTACTTAAGTGAGGTTTAGGTTCAAATCCGGTTGGATGCCAGTATAACCTCTAGGCTAGTGCCAATAGCTCACAAGCCAACACCTAGCATAAAACTTATGACTTAGCACGAGACGAGACGTCCTGAAGCCCATCGAAGTGGAACCTCTATTCCAAGGGGTGTCTACTCTTCTAGCCTTACCACAACGGGCCAAAGTCCACTTTGTGGGAATTGAACCCAGGTGAGGAGGATAACAAACATGCTACCCAATCACCCGAGCTAAGAACCCTAGACATATCATGCATCAATATTGACAATCACTTTTTATGGATATTAAAGGTTCCTTTACTTTTATTTTTTATACATTTTAAACTAACAATGTAATTTATATTAAAGTGCAATCACATGGTATTTTATAAAATTAATAAAATATTTTTCTGAGGCTTAAAAATAAATTATTTACACTCTTTTGGATTAAAATGTTCAATGTAAAATGCATTTGATCGACGTATTTGTCTCTTATACAGATCTATGATCGTACAAGTATTTTAAATTTTTGGACACCATGGGACTTAGCACCCTTACTTTGGGGATAAAAATGTGTTGCCATGGGGTTCCTCCATCTCTTTTCATAGATCAAGTTGTAGGCTACCAATACAACTCTATAATGTTTTCTTGACAACCCTATGACTTTACAAATCAATTTCTAACTAGGGAGCATATATCTCATGGTCTCCAAGCATAATGAAACAATTAATAGATGAGTAAATTGATTGATTGCTTAGTACAATGGATATATACATGCTTGGGATTGGAAAATGAAATAGAGATGAGAGATAAAAATCAATCGTGAGGAAAGAGGAACGCTACAATGAAATTAGGAAGAAAGGGAAATGTTCAACATTTAAAAGGCCTAATGCTTCATCTCCTAGTCGAGAATAGGAATTACATTTAGAAGGAAGCCCATAAATTGATCCAAATCATTGATTTGAAGTACCAAATACTCAATTTATTAACTATATAGGTAGATAATGCTGCTAGGTGAGGGATTTTTCAAAGAGAGTAAAATTGCTAAGTTCCAAAGCCATAATATCTAATTGTTGGCCATGGAGGTCAGGCGACACTCTAAGGTGAGAAATTTTTCTTTTAGGAGAAAATCAATGACCTTGAGGATCAACATGATTCAATCACTAGCCTTAGAAGCATGCTTTCTTACTAGGCTGATGATTTTCCTTTTCTTTGGTAAAATGTCTTAAAAAAGTAAGTTTTTGAATTCCTTCTTTTCTCTAGAAAGAAAATTTTCACCCACCTCCATATTCAAGGGTAATTTGCTCATTGTACAGGCTTACTAGCCTCTATACTTAGTTAGTTTCCCTCATGAAGAAAATCAATAGCTTAGGAAGCCAACAATCTTCCTAAGTGAGCAATTTAGCTATCTATTTGACAAAATTGATCATGGAGCTAAGTCAAAATTTAGGAATGATTTTTAAACCATGTTCTTCAATCCTTATAGAAAACACATATTTAATTAGTTGAACGATTGAATTATCATGGATTTTCCGTTTGGTTGATGGTCACGGGGCTTATCAAGGTTCTGGCAACTCCATAGCTCTTTATGTCTTGAAACAAGACTTGAAACTTGATTGGTGTAACCTCGTATCCATCACAAAGATTCACAAGTAAGTTTGAGATTAAAAACAACCTCAAAGAAGTCTCAATAAACCTTTAACAATCAATTAACTTAAGTGTCAACAAATTCCCTTGGGTTTTCACCTTAATTAAACCATAAATTTTCCATCTGAACTCAAGATTCCAAATTGCTTATTGTTGAGTGTACCAAGAACTTTTCAATAAGTAGTTAGAGTCAATATTCCATCTTTGTCTTGTTATATTTCATGACTAAATCGAGAATCCTAAACTACCTCACTTGCATGAATTTTTTTAATTCTTATTTTCATATTTGTTGACCTTGGAATTTAATTTCATCGAGTGGGTTGTTTCAATATGCCCCCAAAATTAATGAATCACTAAAAAATCATGCAAAGATCTTTGAAGGCCAATGTACATAGTTCACATGGATATCTACTTGACGAGAATCAAATTTTCTCTATGTGTCTTTCATCCCTATCATATGAAATTTGATCTATGTGCTTGAGATTGTTTAGATATTGATCCCTAGACCAGATTTTAAATCATGAAGGAAGCTCTAGGAACCAAATGCACCTATGTAGAAACACATTGTAAAATCACCAGTTTGATATGAAACTCATCCAAGAGATTTCTAGTGATCTAAGATGCATATAATGACCTCATGAGAAGTTGTAAACCAAACTCATATGTATGGTATAAACCATTTACTTGATTATGTTTCTTTGCATGTCATTTCTGTCATGTTTGTCCTTGTGTTTCTATTACCAATATCATTAATCCCATGAAACAATTTTGTTAGTTGCATTGTTATGATATTCCATTGTTACATCCTAACATCACTTCCATATTCTCTGATACCATGTTCATTATATATTCATGCCATTCCTATTTACATGTACCAATTATCTCTTTTGTTGTTTTCTAACTAGATACCTAGCTTTTCAACTCGTCTTCCATCATTTGTTGTATGACTACAATCTTGACTTCACTTTCATGTCATCTATGGAAATCAGGTATAGACACTTACAAACAAAGATATGAAGCACATTGAGTGTTAAAATCACATATAAACTAGTAACCAATCACATGTGAACTCATGAACCAAGACAATCTTGTGCAAAGGAAAGGTTATGCAAACAAGATGAAAAATGAAATCCTATCATGCAGATATGACATAAAAATAAACTACATTAAACATCTATGCAAAAGCAACCAATCAATATTCTTCATTTTCATGCAACTCGTAAGATATTCATCAAAATAAAATAAATAAATAAAATGCAAGTTTGAACACAAAGTTTAATATAACAATTTTAGAAAAATATCCCAATTCTCTATATTTGGAACTACTTGAAACCTTAATAAAATGTCAAAATAAATCAATTATAATTTTAAACTTTATTTAAAACAATTTTTTTTTTATCAAATTTAAAATTTGATTTTTAATAAAAAAAATTAAACTCTAAAAGTTTCCACATCAAATTTAAAATTTGATTTTTAATAAGAAAAATAATCTCGTTTATATATATAAATGTATGTGACATTTTTAATATCCTTTATTTTTAATAGAAAAATTAAACTCCTTTATTTAAATTTATATATGTATGTTACATTTTAATATAAGAGATATATAATGTCAAAGACATTGTACATATTTTTTTTTAAATGCAAATCAACAAAATAATATATCAATTATATATTATTTTGTCTTATGAAACACTTTAGTTACTATTCAAAACTAAATATTAATTACCATGAATTTCATGAGTACGTCCTTAATGTGTAATGATTTCCTATATAATTTATAATTGTATAAGACTTTGTCCAATATCACATGCGAAAGTGCATGAGATTTTGTATTTAATTTTTAATACCGATTAACTTGTTTTAAAACGATATAATTACATGACATTAAAAAGTAAACCGAAGGAKTTAAAAAAGCATATGCATCAATATTCAATATTGACAGTCACTTTTTATGGACATGAAAGTTCATTTACTTTTATTTTTTATACATTTTAAACTAACAACATAACTTATATTAAAGTGCAATCACATGATATTTTATAAAATTAATAAATATTTTTCCGAGTCTTAAAAAACAATTATTTACACTTTTTTGAATTAAAACGTTCAAGGTGGGTTATCAAGGTTTTGACAGCTCCATGGCTCTTTATGTCTTGAAACAAGACTTGAAACTTGATTGATGTAACCTCGTATCCACAAGTAAGGTTGAGATTAAAAACAACCTCAAAGAAGTCTCAATAAATCATTAAAAATCAATTAAATTAAGTGTCGACAAAGTCCCTTGGGTTTTCACCTTAATTAAACCATAAATTTTCCATTTGAACTCAAGATTTCAAATTGCTTATTGTTAAGTGTACCAATAAGTAGTTAGAGTCAATATTTCATCATTGTCTTGTTATCTTTCATGATTAAATTGAGAATCCTAAACTGTCTTACTTGTTTTTTAATAAATAGGTAGAGTCAATATTTCATATTAAATTGAGAATCCTAAACTGTCTTACTTGTTTTTTAATAAATAGTTAGAGTCAATATTTCATCTTTGTCTTGTTATCTTTTATAACTAAATCGAGAATCCTAAACTGTTTCACTTGCATGAATTTTTTTAATTCTTATTTTCATATTTATTGATCTTGGAATTTAATTTCATCTTTTCGTTTGTTTCAATATGCCCCCAAAATTAATGAATCATTAAAAACATTATGAAAGATCTTTGAAGACTAATGTACATAGTTTATATGGATATCTACTTCACGAGAATCAAATTTTATCTATATGTATTTCATCCCTATCATACGAAATTTGATGTAAGTGCTTGAGATTGTTCCAATATTGATTCTTAGACTAGATTTTAAATCATGAAGGAAGCTCTAGGCACCAAATGCACCTATGTAGAAACACATTGTAAATTACCAGTTTGATCTGAAACTCATCCAAGAGACTTCTAGTGATCTAAGATGCATATAATGACCTTATCAGAAGTTGTAAACCAAACTCATATGCATAGTATAAATTATTTACTTGATTATGTTTCTTTGCATGCCATTTTTTTCATGCTTGTCCTTGTGTTTCCATTGCCAATATCATTAATCCCATGAAACAATTTTGTTAGTTGCATTGTTAAGATATTCCCTTGTTACATCCTAACATCATTTCCATATTCTTTGATACCATGTTCATTATATTGTCATGTCGTTCTTATTTGCATGTACCAATTATCTTTTTTTTTTGTTTTCTAACTAAATACCTAGCTTCTCAACTCATCTTCCATCATTTGTTGTATGACTAAAATATTGACTTGACTTTCATTGAATCTTAAAATCACATATAAGCTAGTAACCAAACCAATCACATGTGAACTAATGAACCAAAACAATCTTGTGAAAATGAAAGATTATATGAACAAGATGAAAAATGAAATCCTATCATACACATATGACATAAAAACAAACTACACTAAACATAAAGGCAAAAGCAACCAATCAATATTCTTCATTTTCATGAAATTCACTAGATATTCATCAAAGTAAAATAAGTCCAGAAATGCAAGTTTAAACACAAAGTTTAATATAACAATTTTAGAAAAATATCCCAATTTTCTAGATTTGAAACTAATTAAAACCTTAATAAAATATCAAAATAAATCAATTATAATTTTAAACTTTATCTTATCAAATTTAAAATTTGTTTTTTAATAAAAAAATTTAAACTCTAAAAATTTCCTTATCGACTTTAAAATTTGTTTTTCAATAAAAAAAAAAAAAAATTAAACTCTAAAAATCTCCTTATCAACTTTAAAATTTGATTTTTAATAAGAAAATTCAACTTGTTTATATAAATGTACGTTACATTTTAATATTCTTGATTTTTTTTATAGAAAAATTAAGCTCAATTTATACATTTTTAATATTTTTTATTTTTAATAAAAAAATTAAACTCCTTTTTATTTATATATATATATATATATATAATATTTTAACATATATAAAAAATATATAATATGTGTACATATCTTTTAAATGCAAAACAACAAAATAATATATCAATTATATATTATTTTGTCTTATGAAACACTTTAGTTCCTTTTCAAAACTAAAAATTAATTACCGTGAATTTCATGAGTACGTCCTTAATGTGTAATGATTTCCTATATAATTTATAATTGTATAAGACTTTTTCCAATATCACATGTGAAAGTGCATGAGATTTTGTATTTGTATTAACTTGTTTTAAAACGATATAATTAAATGACATTAAAAAGTAAACAGAAGGATTWAAAAAAGCATATGCGTCAATACTGACACTCACTTTTTATTGACATTAAAGGTTCATTTATTTATTTTTATATACATTTTAAACTAACAACATAACTTTTATTAAAGTGCAATCACATATATTTTATAAAATTAATAAAATATTTTGCGAGGCTTAAAAAGCAATTATTTACACTTTTCACATATATTTTATAAAATTAATAAAATATTTTGCGAGGCTTAAAAAGCAATTATTTACACTTTTCTGGATTAAAATGTTCAATGTGAAATATGCATTTGATCGACGTATCCATCTCCGTATACAGAGCTATGATCGTACAAGTATTGTAAAGTTTATCTTATAAAAAAAAATGATATATAAGATATTAAGATGGCTTTCAGAGCTCATGTTAAATTTTTAATTTTTTAAAATAAATTGTTTTTTAAAAAAAAAAAATTTACAATATTTTAAAATTATTAATATAATTTTTTATTGAAATTTTATGAGAGAACAAATTTGGTTTATTTTTTAAGAAGGTAAAGGATAGATTAAGAGTAGTGTGATAAATAGTTTGAAATTTAGATCTAATATGAGTATAGGTTAGACATTCTAAGAAAAAATGTGTTTAATCTTCAACGCTCTTCACTTAAAAAGATGATAAATTCCTCCATTTCAATGAGCTTTGGAAAATGTCAAACCTCTATAAAAATTTGTTCTTATTCTAGCAATGTTGATTTTTTTCTTTACAATTTAACTTTTTTCATTTCAAAATTAATTAAAAAAAATCAACATTAAAAATTTAAACAACCAAAAAAATTGGTAAACATTAAATTTTAAAAATAGACTAATTATTTATATTTATGCCGAAAGGCGTACAGCTATTGACAACGGGCACAATTAATGATCTTTTAACCTTATTTAACCTTAAACTCTAATGTGATGGCTATGCATTGAAGATGCTGGCATATTCTTAGTCGTCCACCAAAATCGATGGGTCAGATTTATTGTTCATAACTTTCTTGCATTTATCAAGACATCCATTAACATGTTTACTTTTTAACATTTACCTAATCACATTAAAAAATTATTGTAAGGATATGTAATTGCCATGTTTAAATGATTAAATAGGATTAAACCATACAACGTTTCATATTACCACAGACGTTTTATAGCACGCGTTCTTGGCCGACCTTTCCACGTTCTCAGCCACGAGCAGCCACGAGTTAGGGGCTGTACTAGTTATGTAACACACAACCAATTATAAATCCTAATATGAGTAAACTTAGTAATTAAAAACATTTGTTTTTTTCTAAATCCAGATACCAATTTGGTGTTTTTCTCGATACTATTGTAATTTTGGGACAAAGTATATATGGCGCTGAAGCCTGTGTAGCACCTGACCTGACGTCTGTCTCCACGAGATGAATTGTATTCAATAAGACAGAAACCATCTTTATCGTATTTGAATAATGTCTCATAAAGTATTGCACTGGATGCTGGGCCACGGGTTCCATAACTCCATATGAAGAAAATTGTATTGTTTATTGAATAGCAGTTGAGATCGGAGAAGAATGGCAGTTAGATGGAATTGAGAGCAACTTTACGGGACTCGAGGCCTTCTCTAATTATATCTCACACTGTTATTTCTTTTAACTGATGGTCTGACATCCCAAGCAACTACACTTGCTTTTAAGTTCTGGAAAATTTTGAGCGAGCAGCAGCCATCAATTGCTTCAGTGTGTTAATGCGAAGCAGGAACAACTGATGCAGCTAATGGAGATTCTGTTGAATAAGTGAATAATATATCTGCTGTCGGCTGTTGGGGTTTATGTTTGATGATTGAAGAACATGATCAATTGAGACCTGTACGTCTGTATGATTTATTGAGAGATACAGGACGACCGATTGGTTGGTTTGTTGATCGTTGTCAAAGAGTACTTTGAAAGAAGAAAATGGGTCTGGCTCCTTGTTGTTCACAAGTTGGTTTGCACAGAGGACCCACGATGGCCAGGGAGGTAGTCTCCTCACGAGATATATCGAATGGCTCGCAGGGGGAGATTGGAGAAATCTCCCAGAGAGTAGGTCGGCACCCGCCAATTTGAGGACCATATAGAAAGGGTGAAATACATGATTAGAAACTTCATTTCTAGTGAACTGTCATTCCGACTAAAGCCCAAACTTTTGCTTATGAGGGAATTTTTCACATAATTTAGGTGTACATCAAAAACCAATGTTAGATTTTTAAAAGAGGTTACCTATATGATTTCAAGGTCTACAAAATCAATGCAACTACTGGAATTGGATTCCAAGGCATACATCCATGAAAACTCACATTAAAAGTTACTCGACAATGAGGCAAATTGGACTTAATGGGTTATGAAATGTATGAAGCCAATATTGGAACAGGGTGTCCAAACACATTAAAAAGCACTACAATTGAATGTTCATTGATGCGAGGTCACTAGAGAGTTGTGGTTTTATTACATTGAAAAGTCAAAGGTTTGCATTAAGGGTTTTAATTCAAATTTGATTATTTTATGGGCTTATTTTCAAATTGGTTTTTGACTCTAACAAGGTTTTAATGGTGTTGTGATGTGGGTGAAGTGTATGTTACCAAGTTTGGATTTTTTTTTAAGTATTGAAAGAATGAGGCCATTGGAGGCCAAGGGGCTTCTCATGATTACCAATAGCATGGGAAGCTTTAAAGTAAGAAACTAACTCTTCATTTTTTATTTATCATATGTGTAGAAGCATGATTAACAGGTTAATAATGGTGGTTTTCCCTTCACTTGGCGATATTTTGCCTTCATAGAGGCAAAATCACCAATACTATTCAAAAATTGCCCATGCAGATCCTCAGTGTAATGCAATCAGAATGATAGTTAAATATCAATGGATGGTGCATAATCTTACAAAGAATAGTCCTCTTCTCTTTTGGAGGCCACAACAATGAATGAAGTGGGGGATATGCAGAGGTGGAAGTTGAGTCAATAATGTGGAGGATGCACATACATGAGGTATACATTTCAAGAATCAAATATCGTGAAGATCAATATTACCAAGGTTTTTAGTCCAAACTCCATCCTTCCATTCTCCATGCTTTTCAAAAATTCAAGAAGTTCAAAGAATTAATGGAGGTGGTAATCCCATTTCTTGTTTCATCCTTAATATGATTTGAGGTAGTTGTTCATGGTTTTTCTTTTCTATGTAATTATCTCTTGGGATGTTTCCAGTGTGAAATGGTGGTTAGAAGCCCTTCCCGGGCTAGTTTCATATTTTATGGTTTCTTATATTAGGAGGAGATCCCATGCCTACATTGATCCAGGTGGATATCGGTGACCACCCACCTTTTCCAACTGGCTCAAAACAACGTTCTTGCAATTTTGGCAATTTATTATTTTTAGCAGGTTTTAACTTCTGGGGGCCATTTTAAGGGCCTAAATGAATATTTTTCAGGATTGAGGTTTTCAATGATATTCGAAGGCATAATTGAGCCCCCAAAATGAATCTCCTCGACGATACCTTTCCAACGAGCTATCATACGCCTAAAACAGAGATCGTATGCAAAAGTTACGACCCCAAGAAGTTGATGTACTAACTTACCCAAACAGGGCCCACATGACTTTTGGCGTTTCATCTCCTAGGGTTAGGTTTTTGGATGTCTAGGACTTTTGGCATTCTTGTTTATTGTAAAAAGGATTCCAAAGCCTCGTTGTAATCATCTTCTTGCGAATGCGAGTCTCCGTCACATCTCTTCTCAGAGATAAGCTGCCACCATTCTAGCGAGTCTTTCACTCTATATTTTTACAGTCTCTATACATTTCTTTCATTAATAAAAATCATGTATTATTGTATCTCTGTGTTATGGTTGCATCTCTGATATATTTCTATTATATTATTGAATATCTGTGATATCTCTGTGCATTTCTTTATTATATCTCCGATCTCATTTCGTGCCGAAAATAATCTAGATCATACATAGGACAATTGATAAAATGTTGTAGAAAATTTAAGTATTTTTTATTAGAGGTTGATCTCCATAACCATTCAATTTGGAGTAGATCTACTAAGACATGATTAGCTAAATTTTGTCAAGAATTCTTGATGGAAGAAAATACCTAGAGGATTGGAGTTGAATTCAGATAAATGATGAGAGAAGTTTTTTTTCTTGATATTGTTGAAGTTGTTGTGCATACTTGAAGATGACATTATTTTCTAGAAGTCCTAGCAAGGAAATCGTTTGTATTTGATAGTTTGCAACCTTGGTGTGAGGTTGGAAATGCCCATGTGGATGAATGTAATATTTAGGTTAGGAATTGACAGGAGGAAGCAAATGCTTCAAGATATGAATGATGTCAATAAGACACGATGATGTATATTCTATTTCATCTCTAAAATATCAAATATAAATATTTTTTTCATGGAAAAGAAGCCTCCTCAAAAAGAACATGAACACAATGACAATAAATAAACCAATACTACGCTTTCCCAAAATTATTAGTGGACAAAGTAGTTAGTGTAAAATCAAATGAAGAAACATGCATTCCATTTGAAAATATTTATCGGGGGAGAGACTTATTAACACCAATTAAATAAAAATACAAAGTGAATATTTCATATGAAGGGATTGATGTATATTTCCTCCAAGCTCTCTCTTTGGGGGTTCCATCCTCTTTAGTACCCTCTCTAATTCTTGAGTAGATTGAAAAACATTTATCCTTATGAGACCATCAATTGGGGGGTGTTTTTGACAAAACAATTATCATGAAGCTCAAAGAAAGTATTGAAGCATGATGACATTCAAAAACTTAGCAAAAAGCTAGCAGCATAAATTTTCATCAATTAACTTATTGCAATGGATGATGGAGGCTCTCATTTATAAAAAATTCGTGGAGTGAAAATGGAGGGAAATGGATCTTGGAGTCAACTATCAATCCAAATCATGGAATTTACAGCAGGAAGGACCACATGCCCCTTACTTTATTGAAGTAATTATAATGGTATGGAGATTTCTTGATCAAAACATATTCTAAATATTTAGAAGCAATCATGGAATTGAATGTGTCACAAAATTTAACTTCTTCTTGGTGTAATTGGGAGTACATAGGTTTCTAAGGATTTCTCATGTAGCTACACACCACATGAACCAAGTTAGTTCATAATTCTCCATTTAGGTCAAACTAAGAGTTGACTCTTGATCTCCATGATTAATTAGCATGTCCTCAATGGTTTTTTATATTCTTCTTCTTTTTGTAAGCTAGCAAAAATTTACATTAATAGAGTACAAAATAAAATACAATCAAAGAAAATTGTGTCCCACCTCTATGAAAAAGAAGACCATAGTAAGTCAAAATAGGAGTGTTTTTCTTGAGAGTTTGCAGCACAAAGTTACCAAAACTTAAAGACCTAGAAGTGAATTTACCTAGAAAACTTCTAAATATATCATTGTAGTTAATTAAGTAGATTAACAAATCCAAATCAATATAACCGTTGAATATTAGTAAAGTTAACAAGAGATGACATGTGGTGTTAACGCAGGAGTCCATGTTCCTATTTCTATTGCTAATGGGGGTCCTCCTCCTCAATATCTTCATCAACTAGGATGGGGTTGGAAGGGATGCCTTCAACTTCTTGAGCTTTTCCATCAACAAAAGGATCTAGTGCCTCAATTGGGTCATGATTAACATCCTCTAGGTTTGTTGCAATGATATCAATGTCATATACTTCTAAAAATATCCTTAAACTTTGTGTCGATCAAATTCAATTTTGAGAGAATTTCCTGATAGTGTTATGTCAACCTAAAAATTTTGGTATCTCTACTATGAGAGAACCTTGTATCAAGGACCCAATCCAGAAACTTATCCTCAACCTACTCATTGGTCGGTTTCTATCTTTCGCTCTTGACCAAATTCTCTATGAGGGTGACCTCATCCTTAACGAGTGTGGGAAAGTGATGTTGATAATTAGTCACAATATCCATGGCCTCATATTGGGGTTGGGTGAAATGATGGGGATGTTGAGGTTTAGGGGCTTCCTCCCTACTTTTTTGTTTCACCTTTTATCCCCCTTTTATTGGATTCCAAATGAGGCTCACATTTAGGTTTCAACATGTTGGCCCTAGGATGAGTAACAATTATGATGGAGGGAACACTATATGGAAGGATTGAGATATACCATTGAATATGGGGGAAAGGCTTCAGATCCTAGACACCAACCACCCAGATGAAAAGGGGGGGGGGGGCGCTTGATCCCCCAAGTTACCTAGAGAATGTTTTACCTACCGAGGAGAGGAATGATTTCTTCCAAGGCCAAATAGATATTTGAACCAAATAAAATAAATATTTATATGAAGAAAATGAAACTTGAAAGAAAATAAGTCAAATAGAACCTAGATGCAAGGCCAGAATAGCAAGGTGTTTCATCCCCCCCTGCTCCCATTTCTTCCTCCATTTCCTATTGTCTATGTCTACCATGTGAAACTTCATCCAAATTCCTATCATGATGCAATTCATGGGAATATTAATGAAAAAATCATAGTTAAACCTATTGAGTGAACATGGGAGAGTTTTCTCATGAAATCCCCTATCATGATCACCACCATCCTCAAAACCTTGTGCAATCATGAGCTGATGTGTTGGTACTATTGTTTTCTATGTGTCCATTGTTCCCTCATTCCTCCCTAAGAATACATGTCAAATATGGTTTTGGATCTTTAAAACTACATTAGAAATTGATTTGTGATATCTTCAGCATGAAGCCCTTAAGTGTCACAAGAGGAGAAAAATTGTTTGATAACAAAAGGGTGTATTAGGAGGGGGTTCAATAAATGATTTTTGAGATATAGAAAATGAATTAGGGATATTTTTTAATATCATAGATGTTGGTTGTGGAGCATGATTATCTATCTGATTTATGTCACGGTTATCCTATCCCCTTCCTCTACAGGGATTAGAGAGTTTGTGATTGAAGGGAGTGGGGGACTCTACCTTGGTTTACTTGGGGGGAATGGGGGCCCAGTGAGCCACGATTTTTGGAAAAATTTCCTTGTAAAAATATTGTAATTTCAGTAGCCAATCCTAGACCATTCATTTATAAGTCCTTGGAATGTGATGGTAGAAATTTATTATATGGGATTTTTTCCCTAGAGAGGAAACCCTACTTTATGAAGGGGAATTAGCGAGAATGTTGTATTATAGAGGATCTGTGAGGAAAGAGGGGAAGTTACAATAGGTGTTGTAGGTTGTGTATCCCTTGTTTTGCTAGATAGCCAATAAGAATTACACAGAAGAATTTCTCTGGTGGGCTTAGCCCACACTAGGTGAACCACATATATATGTGTCTCTATTATATTTTTGTATCTTCTTTGTTTTTATTTCCATTTATTTATTTTATTGCCCCCACGATCCTGTTTTTCTAACAATGGATTTACCAAGTCCTATGACATGGGTCTACTAAATTAATCCCCACAGAAATTTGTCTCTCCTCTGAAATCAAATCCTCCACCTCTTAGGACGATCATAAGGTCATTTCTTCAATACAATTAAGAAAAGATTATCCTTTCATATAATATTATAATGTTGGATACTAATCCTCTTCCCAAGAAGTTAGATCTACTTCTCTTCTCTTTTCCACTTACATTATGACATGAATTTACTTGGTTTAATCCATCCTACATAGTTTACCCATATCTACAAATGTATCTTGCACCTCCTTATGCATGCGTCCATTTTTACATATGAATTTAGTATATATATGCTATATTATAAATATATATATTTCATTGATGTTATATATTATTTGATCATTATTTCCATGTTTGTTAACATTTCATTTCTATAATATAATGATCTATAAAATTCCATGGATATTCCATTCGAACAGTTCATCACCATATATGATAAATGAAATTAAAATCTACACTATGAGGTTAAATTCCCTTTAGATTCCAAAATATTTAATTCTTGATTCTTTGCTTATGCATGAAATAGATGGAAATGTGGAAATGAGAACAATAAAGTACAATCACACAAAATCTAGAAGATAACACAACTATTTTCTCTAGAGGCCATGGAGAAAACCCTAACTTGGAGAGATGAGGGCTCTATATCTTTTCTTTTGTATGGAAATAATGCAAGTAATGAGGAGAACACACTCTCTATGGAGTTACACGAGACCTGTGGCCCTATTTAGGCTCCTGCAACATTAACCCATTTGTTATGCTCTCTAATTTCTACTCCCTAGTTGTTCTTCTCTACTATGGAATAAAATATAATAATATAGAATGGAATCTGTTAGCGATAAAATGCGGTATTTTTTAGAGTGTTTTCTCCATACTCTCATTTCTAAATTTTTGGCAAATGTTTACATCTCAATTCCCAATCAAACTTGACAAATCTCTTATTGATCTTGTTTACTCGAGAGTCTTGTTACTCTGTCTTTGACCTGCATTACATGAAAAGCCTTGTTATTAGAGCCTAAAATTCTAGTTTAGGTTTCCTTACATTTTTTAAAATAAAAATATATATTTTTATCTCAATGGGTGTGTATTGCTTTCGAGTGTCCTAATTATAAAGCTAGCCTTTGAACTTATCATCCAATATATTCCAAATCCTAATTCCACATTCTACATACTCCTAATACATAGGCTAAGTTACAAATTAATCCATATGTAACCAAAGCCCAGCGTTTAGTGCCGAGCTACATCCACTACTCATTTCATCGAATAACTAATGTGCTAAAAGATTGCAGGTGTTAAGTGTATTTATTTGGATGCATACTATTTCTCAAGGTGCCACAAGGAAGAGCCACGAACAGGGACAATATGCAGGTGCCCCTAAGGGCAAGCTAGGGTTGTGAGCATTTGATAGAAATATGACATGTGCAGATAATAGAGCGTTGAGCAGTGTTGAAGATTTTAGGCAGAAATCAAAGTATTGACAAGCATCAGGCCACTGTATTTTCCACAGATGCAATCCTAGCTACATTGATGTGTGCTCCACGGTCAATATTTTCATAGGACATTGTATTTAAAAAGGTGGGTAGCAAGTTGTTCTTTGACAAGAGAGATGGGTCTCAGTTGGATTGGTTGTTTGCAAACGAGACATCCCAAGAAACTTTGCGAGAGATAGAAGAAGATATCAGTTCTGCATTCCTACGAGGTGGGCCAACAGAAGGAAGGAAAGTATTATATATTATAATGGCGGAAAAACAATTTTTGATTTTCCATATTTTTCTATTATAAACCTTTTTGAAAGGAAATGGAGATCGGGGTCATTAATGCGATACTACAGTAGATTGAGCGCCCAGGGATTGATAGTCTCAGCAAAGAGAGCAAATGTGGATCCAATGATGTATCCCAGCACATTGGATTTCAAATGAGGCTCACATTTAGGTTTCAACATGTTGGCCCTAGGATGAGTAACAATTATGATGGAGGGAACACTATAAGGAAGGATTGAGATATACCATTGAATATGGGGGAAAGGCTTCAGATCCTAGACACCAACCACCCAGATGAAAAGGGGGGGGGGGGCGCTTGATCCCCCAAGTTACCTAGAGAATGTTTTACCTACCGAGGAGAGGAATGATTTCTTCCAAGGCCAAATGGGTATTTGAGACAAATAAAATAAATATTTATATGAAGAAAATGGAAACTTGAAGAAAATAAATCCAAATGGAACCTAGATACCTAGGAGCCCGGAATAGCAAGGTGTTTCATCCCCCCCTGCTCCCATTTCTTCCTCCATTTCCTATTGTGTGTGTCTACCATGTGAAACTTCATCCAAATTCCTATCATGATGCAATTCATGGGAATATTAATGAAAAAATCATAGTTAAACCTATTGAGTGAACATGGGAGAGTTTTCTCATGAAATCCCCTATCATGATCACCACCATCCTCAAAACCTTGTGCAATCATGAGCTGATGTGTTGGTACTATTGTTTTCTATGTGTCCATTGTTCCCTCATTCCTCCCTAAGAATACATGTCAAATATGGTTTTGGATCTTTAAAACTACATTAGAAATTGATTTGTGATATCTTCAGCATGAAGCCCTTAAGTGTCACAAGAGGAGAAAAATTGTTTGATAACAAAAGGGTGTATTAGGAGGGGGTTCAATAAATGATTTTTGAGATATAGAAAATGAATTAGGGATATTTTTTAATATCATAGATGTTGGTTGTGAACGTTATCTCTATGATTTATATGCATTTATCCTAGCCCCCTTCAGGATTGAGGGTTGGCCAGTTGAAGGGGTGGGGGGGACTACTACCTTGGTTGGGGGAATGGGGCCCAGTAGGGCCAAGCAGATTATTTTTGGAAAAATTTCCTTGTAAATGTGTAATTTCATTGTAAATATGAAACATTCATTGGGTCATGGAATCGGCCGGTATAATTTGTATAGGTTTTCCCTAGAAGGCTTCCCTCTTTTATGAGGGAAATGTATTGCGGCTATTTATCATTGTAAATATTGTATTCCGGTTGAGGAGATTGTGAGAGAAAAAATATGAAGTTATAATGGGTGTGTTGTGGGTTGTATCCCTTCATTTTGCTATATAATAAAAATGAAGTACACGAAGAATTTCTAAATTGGATGTAGCCCATTGAACCACATATATGTGTCTCTCTATTATATTTTTGTATCTTCTTTGTTTTATTTCCACATTTGTTTATTTGTACCCCACAGATCATTTTTCTAACAATAGATTTACCAAGTCCTATGACATAGGTCTACTAAATTAATCCCCTGAAATTTGTCTCTCCTACGAAATCAAATCCTCCACCTCTTAGGACGATCATAAGGTCATTTCTTCAATATAATTAAGAAAAGATTATCCTTTCATATAATATTATAATGTTGGATACTAATCCTCTTCCCAAGAAGTTAGATCTACTTCTCTTCTCTTTTCCACTTACATTATGACATGATTTTACTTGGTTTAATCCATCCTACATAGTTTACCCATATCTACAAATGTATCTTGCACCTCCTTATGCATGCGTCCATTTTTACATATGAATTTAGTATATATATGTTATATTATAAATATATATTTCATTGATGTTATATATTATTTGATCATTATTTCCATGTTTGTTAACATTTCATTTCTATAATATAATGATGTAAAATTCCATGGATATTCGAGCAGTTCATACCTCATCAGTTGATAAAATAAAATTAAAATCTACACTATGGGGTTAAATTCCTTTTAGATTCAAAATATTTAATTACTGGTTGCACAGCATGCATGAAATAGATAAAATGTAGATAGGAACAATAAACTACAATCACAAAATCTAGAGATAACACAACTTCTCCTAGGTAGCCATGGGAGAAAACCAACGGAAAGGTGAGGTTGCTCCTCTCTTTCTCTTGTATGGAAATAATGAAAATACAAGTGTGGGGAGAACCACACTCTCTATGGGTTACACATGAGACCTATGGCCTATTGGGCTACTACACATAACATTAACCCATTTTGTTATGCTCTCTAATTTCCACTCCTAGTTGTTCTTCTCTACTATGGAACAAGAAACAATGTAAAATATAGAATGGAATCTGATTATGCGTCATACCATTGTATTTTTTAGAGTGTTTTCTCCATACTCTCATTTCTAAATTTTTGGAAAATGTTTACATCTCCAATTCCCAATCAAACTTGACAATTGATATTGTTTACTCGAGAGTCTTGTTACTCTGTCTTTGACTTGCATTACATGAAAAGCCTTGTTATTAGAGCCTAAAATTTGCATTACATGAAAAGCCTTGTTATTAGAGCCTAAAATTCTAGTTTAGGTTTCCTTACATTTTTTAAAATAAAAAATATATATTTTTGTCTCAGAAAAAGGTGTGTGCTCGAGTGCCCTAATTATAAATATAACCTTTGAACTTATCATCCAATATATTCCAAATCCTAATTCCACATTCTACATACTCCTAATACATAGGCTAAGTTACAAATTAATCCATATGTAACCAAGGCCCAACGTTTAGCGCCGAGCTACATACACTACTCATTTCATCGAATAACTAATGTGCTAAAAGATTGCAGGTGTTAAGTGTATTTATTTGGATGCATAATATTTCTCAAGGTGCCACAAGGAAGAGCCACGAACAGGGACAATACGTAGGTGCCCTAAGAATAAGCTAGGGTTATGAGCATTTGACAGCAATATGACAGGTGCAGATAATAGAGCGTTGAGAAGTGTTGAAGATTTTAGGCAGAAATCAAAGTATTGACAAGCATCAGGCCACTGTATTTTCCACAGATGCAATCCTAGCTACATTGATGTGTGCTCCACGGTCATTATTTTCATAGGACATTGTATTTAAAAAGGTGGGTAGCAAGTTGTTCTATGACAAGAGAGATGGGTCTCAGTTGGATTGGTTGTTTGCAAACGAGACATCCCAGGGAACTTTGCCAGAGACAGAAGAAGATATCAGTTATGCACATTCTCTGAGTGTCGAGCCAGGAAGAAGGAAAGTATTATATTATAATGACAGGAAAAACAATTTTGATTTTCCATATTTTCCTGTTATAAACCTTTTTGAAAGAAATGGATATCAGGGTCATTGTCGATACCTGGAAGTAGATTCAGGCGCCAGGATTGATAGTCTCATGCAAAGAAACCAAATGTCAGTCCAATGATGTTATTGTTTTTATGTTGAAACCTCAGTGTCTGCTTTTGCAAAAGCTGATACAATAAGTCTTGGGCGTCCTAGCTTACCACCAATTGTTGTACGACCCGAACAGGTGTCTTGCGGAGTTGTGGCATCAAAGTGTTATAAAACTGGAAATTAGTCGAACAGATGAATGTGCCAGCAAGTCCTCAGTTGTGATGATAGTTTTATATTCAATGTGAAATTATTGGCTCCTAATATAGCTTCCAATTGCATCATAGGCTAGGTCTTCAATGTTGATTAAGATTTGGTAAATTTCATATGAAGGCATTGAAGGAAACAAAATTGGGAGCATAGTTGCAGAATCAAGATGTACAGTAAAAGAGGGATTGTATTCTTCAAATGGAAAAAATGAACAGAGTTCAAGTGCTCAGTATGAGGTGTTATATGTTCTACACATAATGGCTATGATGTCTTTGTCACAGGCAAATTCTTTGTTGATCCCAAAAGTTTTGTTGATGAATACCTTGCTATTGGACAGAAAGAGTTGGAAATAGCATAAGTTAATGTAATGATTAGTATTCATGATTGTGTAAAGATGGTTGTTTCAGAGGTGTTACATCAGTTGAAACAAGAATTGGTCAGTTCTCAACTCATCCTAAAATAATTTTGATGAATTCGTGTAAAACTGCCTTCTACAGGAAGTTGAAAGCACAGAGCACACTTTTACAGTGTGTTGCGCTGCCAATAGGGAAGTTTCCTTTTCTTAAGCAGAAAATTCAAAACAAAACTCTTATTTAGTTGAAGAAGGAACAAAACAACATCCAAATGTCAGTTTGAGTTCTAGAAGTGTTCATCATCATCCAAGAAGGTTGTTGAAGATGTCGAAGACCTAGATAGGGACATATATTCATTCCCTAATAAATAGGATCTAGATCCTAGGTTTTTGGATGATGATGAACAGTAAGAAACTTGGAAAATACAATTTTGGCATTTTCAAGGAGCTTTACAAAGCCTGCCTTTTCGGTGGCTATTCGGGTTTACACTGGCATCTTTAGTAACCGAAAGCGCAGAGACGGAAATAATGGCATTATTTTTGCACAGATCTAAGTTATATCATTCTAAAAAGGCACGAGGATGGTTTCTAAGTGAAGGCAATAATTAAGAGGATCTGTTTGAATGCTTTGTTCCAATTTTTGAGGTGCCAACAAGGTGAAGAAGATCAGGTTTCTTGTCTATTTTTGGTTGTAAATTGCCTGTCTGTCAAGGTGGCAATTTCGACCTCATGCATCAGCGTATTAGGACTTTTGCAGCTGTTGAAGAGTATGAAGATTGGCAGGATAAGAGTTTGACCTATAAAATAGGATCTATTCCTAGTTTATTGAAAACTGTTTTGACTTTCTATCTTTAGTATATTTGATCCAATTTTCTAGGATCTGGAAATATTTGGTAAAGGCTATAAAGCCTATGACTTCTGAAGAAGTCAAGGTTCGAATCTGGATATTGGACCATGTTTCTATTGTAATAGACTTTTCCATATATATAATACAGATCACAAGTTCCTTTCATTGTTGATGTCAGATTACCATTTCCTTTCTTTTCCTATACTTTGATGATTATTATTGATCTATGTTTATCTTAATTGCTAGTGTCTGTTATCTCACTTAGTCAATTCATATACCATGATTTGATAAGAAATATGTACTATCTTATTTGATCCATCACATGTGTGTTCTGGTTAATAAGTATAGCCTTCTTCATCCACCAGTTAAGTTATTTATCTGATTATTAATTCTTGAAAGCATTGTCTCATTTGGTTATATACATTTGACTGTCCTGATAACAATCCAGTAGGTCAGTTATCCCATTTGATCCAAACATAAACACAAAATCAATCACACTTTAAGTTACCAGGATTCTTCAAGATACAACCTGGGAAGGACTCCTGGAGAGATAATGAACCCCTTCTGCTCCTAGTGGCATAGTATTTAACATAGCCTGATAGCCATCTAGGGGTATGTTTTTGACTTCCTAAACCCTTAATTGTGGTAGGGTTTTGAACCTTCTAGAATCTTCTTGAAATTCCTCATGTGGATAGCCCCATATGCATGAGTAATGGGGGATAACGTGGCATCCTCTCGTACCATGGTGGTCAACACGATAGGTCAACTTGCGAGAGTCATAAATTTTTCATACAAACTCTAGTTGATGCACGAACTGCACCAATGGAAATGTCTTGGAATGTAGAACACCATCGAGGGGGTGTGCATAGGTTTCGAACACCATAACCCCAAAAAACGTCATTTAATACCTCAAAATGGCTCTGAAACATTTTGGGCCCCGATTTTCCAAATTGGGACCTACCACTAAAATGACCCTGCAAGCTGATTCCTCCAAATTTTTCCACTTTGAAAGCATTGAGATAGATGAAAATAATATAATGATCTAATCCAAATCATAAATTAACATCTTGTGAGAGTATTATGTAGGATTTCTATTAATATTATGCATGAAATCTAAAGTAACTTACAATCTGTGTCCCAAGGATGATAAACATGATAACAAAGAGAATGATGATGATGTAAAGGACCTCCTCTATCAAAAAAAAATGGTGGAGAGGTCATATTTATAATAGATGTTTATATCAAGATCATTTCCCAATATATATTTATCTTATACAAGGGGATATGAAAAGTAACAAGTCCCTACCTTAAGTCTTTGATTCATGAGCCCAAACACAAAAAAAGAAACTCAATGTGTCACAGGAAATATGTGGCTCATGCCTTGGGTCATGGCCATAATCATGATGACTAGCATGCAGATGGAGCCCCATTCAAAGCGCTTCTTTCTAGGTATGTGTGGCAGACAACATAAGAATCAAAAAATGTGTGGTAGAGGATGGAGAATATAGACAAAGATCGTAGTAGATCCAAATCGAGCTAACCAAGTTTTAGTTGGACCATGTCTAGTTTGATACATGGATCCATAACCTATAGAGACTGAGCTAATTGCATATATAGTGTAATAATTAGTTTGATAGGTGGATGCCCTACACGAATTCGATAAATGTATATTAATAACTAGATTTTATTATATTTATACTTTTATATATTTAAATATTAGATATTAATATAATATGATTAAAATTTTGTAACAAAATAACTTAACCGCTTTGAAAAATGGCTAAGAAAGTAAATTTCAAATATTTTTGAAACGAGTTAATGATTTGATGGAAAATAAAAATGTCTACATGGAATTGTAGAGAGGATAACCATGGAGACGTCTAATTGCATAGAGGGAAACATCACAGCTTCCACACCAATATTAACTATGTTATTCCGTGCATGTCATACCAGCAACAATTATGATTGAAATATAACTAATAATGTTTATCCTTGATGAGCCATTGTAGAGTGTCCCCAAACATCAGGTGACATAAAGTTGATGGGTTCCTCTGTGCATTGGGGTGGCATAGATCAATGGTGTTATATTTGTTTCCATTGTTGTCGAAGACCTCACGTTCCATGGTAAAAATCAGTCTCCCATTGATAGAATTACAATAGAACAACCCCTAAGGATACAAAAAGTGATGGCAAGACAATGTAGGCCAGTTTGAAGGGCCAAAAAGTCTTTCAACGACCTTCCTTGCCCTTTTTTTACTAGAATAATATGTCGGTGAAGGGTGAGAAACAAACCCTATATTATCATCAAAATCCAAGTTATATAGCACCAACTCTATTGTTCCCTCAATCAATGTGGTGCACGTCTTAATTTCACCTTATTGGGGATTATCCCCGCACAAACTTAGAGCTGTGTTCATGTTCAAATATTTTTTTTATATTTCGGAGATTCCAAATGAATGGAAAACATCTGAAAGTGCTATGGTGGAAAATGGGATTAGTTGTGATAGGTTACGAGGTTAAAATTCCTTCCAAGAGTTGTAAAGGTATGGAAATGTTATTTTTCCCCTTCTCTCAACACTTTGGCTAGAAAAAATATATCATTCATCTCATCTATTCAAAAGCATTCTTCATTGATCTCGAATTATACATAGAATCCAAGAAGGGAACCACATGTACAGATTGGTTACACAATAAATTAGTAGAGGTACAGAATTGAGTGGCACTAAAATTTGAGTCTTCATCCATGATAATTTTAGCAAACGTTGGATTTGTTAGAAGTTATTATTTCAATAAAGCAAGAAAATGTGATTGTCTTTCAAATATTGGAAAATATGATCAAATAATTTAGATTTACGGAACTACAAAGATATTTACAATTTGATAACGCTATATGAAATCTATCAATAGAATATATTGTTTTGTTAGCCAATCTGTCTCTGGTCCAGTACATCAATAAAATCCATTCAATCATAACTTGAAAATGTGGCCAAAAACTGGATTTGCATGTAAAGTTTTCCACACAACTCCATCTTATTTTGATAATTTTCAAGGATTTTAGATCCACTATAAACTTGAAGCAAAATTATAATTTTAAATGCAAACACTATGCACCACCTACTCTCTTTGGACTTTTTTTCTTATAATTTTCTACGTACTCTGGAACAAATAAATCGCATAAGAGAATTCCAGTGACATCAGACAAAATTCAACATTTTTAGGAAGGGTATTTTTTTTAATAAGTTAAATAATAATAATCTATGATTTTATTAAATCACGTGAGCACACTTGTTAGTTGGATCAATTAATAAGATGGAATGAGGGACAATAGAAATAACATGCATTCTTTGCACATCACAAAACCTCAACACGCATTTTTTTAAGTGAACACATGGTGGCCTTGGTAATCCATAGAATGCAATATGGTCAACACAATGTCACAAGTTCGAAGCCCTGAGTTCTCAACTAACCTTGGATGGGAGAGATCAAACCCCTATGTAAATGTTGCGATGAGGCGATAAATTTCCAATACTGAGCATTCAAAGCTTGATTAACTATGTCATTCCCCTCTTGTTCCTATTCAATAGGCACAAACTAATTACATGTGTCATTCCTCTTGTTCGTATTCAGTAGGCACACAGTAGTTGTTGTCATTACAAAGTGTTTACTAGAAGTTGTATGGATGTAGCTTCTACCATTACTAAGTTTTTTCTAGGAATTGAATGGATGTGGCATTAGGCATACATTAGTTGCTACCATTACAAAGCATTTTTCTTCATGGAACGATTTGACATTCGTTCAATTCACACATACCCAAAGTTTCCATTGTAATAATTCATGGGAGTAAGAGGGTTTCAGATCTATGGATTTCTTGGGCATAAGGCCTTGTGATTATATTTCAATTCTACTAAAATCGACTTGTTCCAAGTTCCTTCCGCCATTACAGACGATACATTGCTTGTGAAGACTGTGAAAATGATCAGAACAAATATTCCAGAGATTGGCTTACAAGTAAGGGATTTCCAATGCATTTATTTGAGTGTGTTTGTGTGTTTTATACGATTAAGTCAATGATTTATAGGAACTGGTATGGAATTGGTTAAGCAGTAAACTGCTTTAAATCTAGTTTTTGTTCTTGCATATTAGACAATGTTTTGTTTATGATCTTACAAGATAACTAAACAAATGCCTAAGAATGTCAAAACAAGTTGCTTAGTGAAAGAATTTCGACAGAGTATCAAATCAAGGTAATTTTTTTCTTTTTCTATTTGTATTTTTGAATGCAACTTTGAATGGAACACAACCAACAAATATCAAATTTATTGAAGTGTCATAAACTCAAATTCTTAAGAACAATTTACCTTATTGTCCTTTGCATTGGAAACTTTATCAACAAATAAATAAATTATATCACTAAACAAACGCCTTATAGACTTAAGCAATAAGGAATATTTTGAAATATAGGTAAATATATGAGAATGGAGATTCTAAAATAGTTTTTCCTAGCTTCTTCTATGAGAAAATTGAGATATAGCATAGGCTTTGGTTAAATCCTATGTCTTTGAAGTGCAGATAGTAATTTTCTAGATATTTAAAGAAAATGTGAAATGTCATTGTGAAATCCTTACCTATCCTTCCCTTTGTTTCTCAAAGAAGTCATGGAATCAATGTTACTAGTAATAGGACGGCCATTACTTAATTCATATGTCTTACTCCCTCAACAAAACACATTAGTATGTTTGTTTATGTGAATGTTTCTTTAAGGCCGAGGCAATATTGTCATGCCACACTTAGAAATTTATTTTGTAGGATTCACATACACAATATTCTATGTTACTTAGTAAATAAATTTCAAGCACTAATTGTTCTTGTTTGCGAAATTTTTCTCTAATGCTCTAATTATTTAATTTTTTTCCTGAAATCATTGTTAATCTTGAGTAAAGAACGAATTCTACAGAATTTACACACAATTTTAAATATTGAACATACTTATCATAAATACAATTAGAGTTCTAATATTTTGTAGCATTTCAAATAAAAAACATGTTAAACCTAATATCATGTAAAAATTAACTGTTAGATATTTGTTATTATCTATCTTTAATTATAAAGAAAATAATATGCATACAAATATATAAGTCAAATCTAGGCTTGTAATGTATAATATGTGTTCTTCATTTATGAAGATAGATTATTCTCTATTGTTCATCCACAATTATTTTTTATTCAGTTTCTTATTCTTTGTTGTTCAACTTCTTATTCTTTGTTGTTCATCTTCTGCAACATGTAGAAGGCATTGGAAAGCTCCAGCACAGACACACAAAAATCTTATTCCACTGAACCAAATGCAGAGAGTTCATGGGGAGGGAAAAAGAGAAGAGAACGATGCATCGATTAGAGTTCATGGGGAGGAGAAAAATAGAAGAGAATAATTCTTGGAGTAGAGAGTAGAGTTCACAGCTAGGAGAAAAACAGAAGGGCATGTGATAAGAGCACTAGGAGAAAAAGAGAAGGGCACATGATAAGAGAACTAGGAGAAAAGGAGAAAATATTGCATGTTATACTCATGTCTAGCATACCTATAGCCACATTGCAACTGAAGTGACATACACATTGTCAGTGAAAAACATTTCAATATCATAGTACAAAAAGTAATACCTAGATGGAAAACAAACATTTAACAAATATCTAATGTTGGAGAAGTAATGCTAGGCATATTTCTAGCATTACTTCACTTTGAGAAAAGTTATTAAGGAAATGTTTCTTTTAATTTCATTTTTTCGGTGAGCAATGTGTCTCTATGTCTCAAGGTGAGGCCAAATAAGACCTCAAAGTTTCCCATTGGTTTAAAAAATTGTAGTACCTATTTTATAAGTGGAGAAAAAGTGTTCGATGGTATAAGAAGCTAAAACATTGGGATGATTTTTTTTATTTGCATGTTGTATTAATGAAAAATCCCAATCCATTTACAATATTTCCTATTGCCTGAAGGCAGGGAAATAAGTGTTACAATTACATTTAATTTTATCCTTTTATATTATGGATATATATATTATGTATATATGTTCAATATTTGTTATTTCCATTATTTTTTAATTTTTTATTATGTTGTTAATATTGAGTGTAAATTAATCATTTGAAATGGTCTAATGAAGTGACCAAAATCTAACCAGATGACTTGTATCTATGGGATGGGTAGTAATGTTGTGGATTATGTGATATCAAATATCCGTGTTTACAACCAAATAGTAAATTTTGACCTTTTAAACAACCATGAGCCTGAATCTAATCATAGACCCTTAACCCTAACTCTAAACTTTATCAATCACAAAACCCCCTTGAATATAACTCTAATAACCAAAAGCACTTTCTTTTTGACAAAATAAAGTAAATATCTTCTTAAAGGAATTGAACTCTAATTTAAATCTTCTATCATATAAGAACAATATTGAAGACATCTATCATAATTTTAGGACAACCCTCTCTACCTCCATAAAAAAATTATTTATCAAAGTGTTGTGTAAAAGAGGAATAGAATTACCAACCCTTGGTATGATAATGAGTGTAAATTTTCTAGAAAAGGCATTAGGGATGCCTCTAATGAGTCCTTGAAATCTCATAAGGTTAATAGATACAAATCCCTAATTAAAGGGAAAAAAAGGAACTACATAAATAGAAAACAATATAATATTTTACACCTATCTAATCTAGACCTAAATAAATTTGGGAGGAAAATTTGGAATGTAAAACTAAAGAAAATGATATGATTCCCCTCACAGACTAGAATTCCTACCTCAAAAATCTTTATGAGTCTTGTAATGCCTTGGACAACATTCCAAAAGTTTCTACAAAGGATGAAGTTTTTTCTATAGAAGACATAAGTTTTGGGGTTAAGCGACTCACAAACAGGAAATCTAAGGACATCGGAGGTTACCGAGATGAAATACTAAAAATTAGAGGGCATATTCTGATCCCTCACATACACAAGCTCTTCAATTTAGTAGTCAAGTAGGGATTCCCTAAACCTTGGACTCAAATCCTCATTCTAACTATTTTTAAAAGTGGGTATGAAAGAAATCCCTCTAATTATAGCCCCTTTTTAGCCAAGCTATATGAAAGTATTTTGGAAAAGAAGATAAGCATATGGATAGAAATCCACGAAAAAAGAGCTAAAGGCCAGGTTGGTTTTTGAGTATATCATTCAACCATGGACCACCTTGTCACGCTTAGGATTATTGTAGACGATTGTTTCAACAATAAAACCAATCTCCTTTGTTGTTTCGTTGAATTTAGGAAAACTTTTCACAGTGTTCCTAGGAGTAACCTTTAGAATGGGTTAGAGCAGCTCACATCCCATTATTTCCTTGTTTAAGAGCATTGAAGGTTGGTCAGAAGAAATTAAATGCAATATAGGAGTCAAACAAGGTTTTCCCCTATTGCCTACCCTTTTTGGCATATACATTGACAAGCTAGAAGATTTTCTAGAAGCCACAGATTGTGTTGGACTAACACTTTCTTGTGTAGTCATCATCCTTCTTCTCTATGCCAATGATATTATTCTTATGGCAAGGAATCCCTATGACTTTAGTAAGAAGCTTAGAATCATCAAGGAATTATACTCTAGTACATGAATGACTGTGAACACTGTCAAAACGAAGGTTATGGTAATTAAATCCAACAAGATCACCTATGATACTTTCATATATGAAAACAATAGTTTGGAGGAAGTGCCTTCATACTTGGCATATACATTGACAAGCTAGAAGATTTTCTAGAAGCCACAGATTGTGTTGGACTAACACTTTCTTGTGTAGTCATCATCCTTCTTCTCTATGCCAATGATATTATTCTTATGGCAAGGAATCCCTATGACTTTAGTAAGAAGCTTAGAATCATCAAGGAATTATACTCTAGTACATGAATGACTGTGAACACTGTCAAAACRAAGGTTATGGTAATTAAATCCAACAAGATCACCTATGATACTTTCATATATGAAAACAATAGTTTGGAGGAAGTGCCTTCATACTTAAGTATCTTGGAATTGATATTCATCACAAGCTCAATTGGAAGTATAGCATTGTAAAAAGGATAAATGGAGGGTGGAAAGCTTATTACGAGCTTGAAAATAATTGTAAATTAGCAAACCTTTGGCTATGGGATAAGAAAAATCTCTTCTTTGAGATTCTTTTCACTCATGTTATCTTATATGGATGTGAATTTTGGTGATACAGTATCTCTTGAGAATCCTAGAGAAAGATAGAGCAGATCCAAAAAAAATTGTAACTTATAATCTCAAAATTAAAGGAAATACGTCATATCCTATACTTCTCATAGAAGCAATAATTTCCCCCATTGAGAGCACAGCTATGATTAGGTACTTAGTGTACAATAACAAGATAAACAACATGGATGACAAGAGGCTCCCCAAAATTGCTTTAGACTCTAGCCAAAATCACCAACGACTCAAGTGGGGATGGCATAATGATGCCAAGCCTTGGATAAATCATCGGGGAATAAAAGAAGAAGTGATTCTGTAGAATATCGATGATATTAAAAATATTGTTAAAGCTAAATTTAAGGAGAATCTATAATGTGATGAAGAATTAGAGGATAAAAGAAAATTAAGATATTATAAGGAGGTGGTTAACCCTAATCTTGAAGATAAAAAATATCTTTTTGTTTTGACTAGCGTAAAGAAGAGAATCAATATTGCTAAATAAGAACTAATTCTCATGAGTTGCATAGTGAAATTGAATGTTAGAAAATTCCCAAAACACCATGGCATGAAAGAATGTGTCACTCTTGTGACACCAAGAGGGTTGAAGATGGAAATCACTTTGTGTATACCCATATTAGATCTCAATTTCAAAATATAGTCACCAAAACCTTATAAGTCACCAAAACTATAGTGATCTTGGAATGCTTCTCTTAATGCTTTTCGAACATCGAAATAAGAAGTTTTAAAGAAATCCAAGTTATTTCTTACTTTTCTTAAGGTTAGATAGACCACCATCATCATCAATAAAATAGTTGTTATATTTTATTAAAAATTAAATCATTAAAATATAAACATAAATAATTTAATTAATAAAAAAAAATTGTATATATAATTTAATTTAGTTGTTCTTTAATGATAATTAAAAATTATATCTATATAAGTAAATGTTGAATTATCAACAATTTAATAGTTATTTATTTGCAATTAGTAAATAATTATGATTCATAAAATTTGAATAATTTAATTAAAATTTAGTTATTTAATAATTATTGTAATGTTAATTCCCCCGGATGGGGTGCTTGATTGACATGACAGTTCCAACTAAGCTTGTCGCCACCTAGCCACCTCATAGGCCATCTGGTGTTCTCTCTTTGCCATGTCCTTCCCCCGGTCACGTCCGGTCTTTACACCACCTGTCGCCACCCTCCTTCTCGCATATGCACTTTGACGTTCACTCGCGCGGGGAGCTATGCAACTTGCAAGCGCTCCTCCATGTCGCTTTAGCTCACACCCTGGCTCTCGCTTCTTCTGGATACGATGGGGACTCTAGCACCTCATTCCATTGTTTGCAATTCCAAGCACCAAGTTTCCAGAGCTCTCTAGCCCCTCCGCCCAGCCTTTGAGCTCTGGAGCGATCTCAAGGGGATTCCAGTTGGTTTTTTGTGTCTGCTCCATACCATGCCACCCTATGGCAAGCCAAAGCGGGGGGCATCCTGGTACTTGGCCCGTGGAAGAATTCTGCCTACAACAAAGGCTCAAGATGAACACGTCACTCCCTTTATAGTGCCCCCTGAAGCAATCCCAGCAGGCCCTCCCCCGGAGGCCCTCCCGATTGACCCAACCCTTGAAGCTCTTCCTGAATATACACCCCGCGAAGAGGCTCCTTCTCTGGAACCCCTCCTCGTGCCCACCCCAAACCAAATACATTGCGACCAACCAATTGGCGACCAACCTCCCTGCGACCTCTCCCCCCTCTCCAA
>SNQJ01S0009757.1:147569-162083 GCA_010110895.2 Picea sitchensis | reverse complement strand
CATCCGTTAAATTCAAAATAATAGTCATAATAAAATAGAGTCTCTGTAGATTGTTGCAGTATATTTTGTTTATTCAAAACATAAGTTTAATAATATATACATTGTTGTAGAAATAAGTAACTCATTATCATTCATTGGAAAGCTAACACAATTCTTCACAAGTTTTGTTTTTACTGTAAAGTGAAATTCTAAATAAAAAAAATACTTTTATATGTCGGAAGTTGAATAACTTGTGAAAATACAGTTTTTTTTCTCATAAAACAAACAAAAGTGTAACCCATCTTCATGATTTCACCCTAGATTAATTAATAGTGTTAATATTAATTATATTAATGTAATTAGACTAATAAACTAGGTTAGTCTTGTAAATAGTTAATTAATCATTAATTAATTAACAATTAGTAATTAGATTAGTTGCGTAAACTAGTAATTAAGTTAGTTTATTGTAATTAAATATTAATTAAAAACAAAATAATATAAAAACATATGAAATATAATAAATCATAAATAGAAACACTAATTAAAATAAACAAATTTAAATAAATAATATAATATAAAATAATTTAAAATTTAAATTAATTAAAAACAAATTAAAAAATAAAACATTAATAAGAAAACAAAACATTAAACACACTATCCTAAAGTTTCACTCACGCTTTTCCCCCGTACAACTCGAACCCCCCCTCAAGTCCCATCAACTCCTTGAGGGTCTGAGTTGGTGGTATTGGGAGGGATAGGTGTCACCTCCTGGTGAAATCGCACCCTCCCCTCCCAATACCACTTACCACCTCAGGGGGGGGGTCCGACCAAAACCACTCTGCCCTCCAAAACCCCTCTTCTGAAAAGTGAAAAAATCGCATTTTTTTCCAGTTGGACCAGTCTTTTTCCGTGGATGATTCCGGGAAAACGAAGATGTATTTTCAAAAAACGAGAGAGGTATTTGTTAATAATGGGATGAAGAACAAAAAATTCTTTCATATTTTGTACAGGTTCCACCAATTGGGAGAATCGAAACCATATTTCAGCCCATTTTTTCAGGTTTCTGGTTTTTCCTGTTTCAGTCCTGATTTTGCGGGAGTTGTTTCGACGAGTTGGAGATGAATTTGGAAAAACCGAAAGAGGTTTTTGTCTAGAAAATGATCATATAAAATAACATCCTACAGTGGTTTCACAGGTGTCACCGTTGAGGATAAAAAAATGTTTGAGTAGACCCCTTTTTTGCAGCAGTTCCGCCTATCTTTCATGATGGACAGTTCCAGATTTTTGGGGATTTGTTGCTATTTTTGGCCGAGGTGGTTGAATACGAATTCCTGAGCTTGAGCGTTGATATATCCTATTTATTCATGTAATTTTAATGTAAAAATGGTTGATTCTTGCACCTAGGAAAGCTATTCTCTGTAATATTTTTCTATTTCACCAGGAATACAAAGGGACTTTTTCACAGGATTCCTGCGTGTTGACGATTGGTGAAGTTTTCTTTCTTCGTTGAATGTGATTCTACTCAGTCATCATTATGTTTCTCTCTTTATAATTTTCAAAAGGATATTTAACGCAGAATTTATCTCTGATACTCTGTGCAATGCTTTTGAAAATCTAAATGTTTTCCTCTGATATTACAATATAGAAATTCTTAAATAATTTTTTGTTGTAATTGAGTATCTCGTCTGTTCCTTCTCTACAACATTTTATTTTTAAAGGACCCAACGTCTGCATTACCTTGCCCTTTGAAAATACCTTATAGACCCGTGTTTAATCTCAAACTTAACACAGACCCCATAGCCCAATGGGATTCTAAAGCAGTCCTTTAGCCAAACACCTCAAATCTAAAACAAATTGTGCACCTCATAACTAGCCTAACATCTGATACAAACAAAGTTAAATCATACAAAGAGATCCCTCTCTGAGTCTTGGAGGGATAGATCCCTAACTCGAAGTGGTTTTGTGGTTACCCCTACCGATTTCCTCCTCAACCTGGGAAATTACAGGGTGCTAACATAATGGCAACCATACTGGGGAACTTCTCTAGCAGTGCACTTCAAGTTTCAGATCTGATCATTGATGGTGGACATTGACCAGACATAACAAGGCTAAAATGTTTCACCTGGCGACTCCAATCAGCTCCAAAACAGTGCCAAATCAAAGACTCCATTGGAGGAAGAACCTGAATTATGACCAAGAAACCTAGAAAGATCAGGTACTCAAGCCCAAATTGCATTCAAGACATCTTTGGTTTTATATGTAATTATGTTCTATCTTATTCTAAACCTGATCAAAAGTACATTGTTGAAGATTGCATTGACCACCTGCTAATTGATGATCCTCAATAGACTAAGCCCCAAATTGTAGATCATGTACATACTCATACACTTGCATAAATCCCAACGAGACATGAGCCTCGTGCTTTATCTCCTACCATTGTAAATAGCTATAATCCCCTTGCTTCACCTCTTATACCTGTGAACATCCCAGACCGATACAAGCCTCTAGATTTTCCTTCTATTCTCCATGACCTCCCTGTCAATTACATCAATAATCTGCCCAGGTTTGATGGAGAAAATGTGAAGATCACTGCTGAAAATCACATTCAAAATCTTGAGGATTTTCTTGATTTGTTTGAGGTAGAAGATGATGATGTCTGCATCAGAATGTTTTCCCTATTATTGCAAGGTAAAGTCGAGAATTGGTTTAATAATATTCCAGCTGCAAGCATTAGCAATTTCCATCAGTTTGTAAAATATTTCCTAGATCGATGGGTGATCATGATAAATGTCTTTCTCATCCTAGAAGAATATGACCATTTGAAAAGACAACCAGGGGAGACAGTACCTCAGTTTTCAACAAGGTTCAATAATTTATATCATGCAATGTCTGTTGATATAAGGCCACCCCCAGAATCAACCCATTTGCAATACCCAGATGCCTTTGATCCTAAGATGGCATTCCAATTAAGAGAAAGGAACACCATAAGCCTTGAAGAAATGCAAAAGATTGCAGTTGATGTGGAAGCTAGCTTGTTGAACAAAAGGTCCAAGCTAAGGGTAGAAGAGAAACATATAATAGAAAAGGAACATATGACATCTTCAAAAGTGAAACTAGATGTCCTGGCAAACGCGGTAAGAGAGATGATGCAGAAGATTAATAGGAAAGAGGAACTTGTTGTTCGAAGACCTTATGTGCTAATAGTTCCAGAACATACAAGCATCAGTGTCCCCAAACACTTTGCAGTTCATCCTTGGTACCATGGTTTGGATAATGATTCTTTCATGTATTCAATTCACAACATAGTCAAAGATGAAGCTCCATCTCAACTTGCAGAAGAACAACCAGCTGATATGATGTGCATGTTTAATGACATTTATTACCTGGATAATCTACCCAAGTATGATCAGTATGATGATGATTATGCGGCTGAAAAAGATGTTGATTGTTCAAAGAAATCAACAGCATGTTGTTGGCAGGAAGAAGATCAGTTACAACTCAAATATGACAATCAGTCTCTGCATATTTATTATGACGACAAGGTGGAAAATGCAGCAAATCTCAGAGTAAGTGGAAACACTCTACCCTTATGTTTCTCATCTTTTCAATTTCTGAAAAGAAACTCTAGGAAAGTTGTAAATAGTGAAGACAGAAAAAAAATTGATGAGTTAGTAAAGGATATCATTGATGACATTGGACCTGTTTTGACCCAAAATCATAGTCACTAATTTCCCTTGACTTTCAAAGTCCAAATGGAAGTTCAGAGCTCGAAATAAGATTAGAATCAGTGGAATGTAATTCTGTATCATTAGATTATAATTCATTTCATATTTTGAAGGAGACTCTTGAACAAATTTTGAAGGATAAACACATAAAAAGTTAGGAAATTTCATTTGAATCAATGCAACAATCTTGTCAGTCTTTTCAAGATCTAGTAGTTGATCGGTCGAATGACCTGTGTTGTCAAAATCATTTTTCATTCACCATTCATGAGTGGAAAAACTGTTATGATATTGGCATGATCAGGCAGTCAGCTTCATTGTATTTTTCAGCAAAAGTCTCATTACAAATCCCATCAAAATGTTTGCAGCCATATTAGGAATTTTTTGAGGATCTAGACAACATAAATATAGTACCAAATCATGAGATTGAATTGGTTTAATTTGAACATCATGAGATATTTCATGTCTGTTATAATCCTATAGTTGTCTACATGGGGGAGCTATTGTTTTCAGAATTCCCATTGATTCCCAGTTTCTGGAATTGTTCACAGTCCCAGAACTATGTTTTGTGAAGATCAGGATGGAACACAATTCATGATGCCTATGCAAGTTCTATTTCTGATATTGATTGAAAACATTGACAGAGCAGAGTTATTAGAGCAATTGCTTGACTGGATGCACTGGCATTATTGTATCATTTAGAACAACAAAATTATCAGCAGTTTAGAGTAGGTAGCAGTTTTGAATAAGCTCAGTCATTTGAGGGTCTTTTTTAGTATTGTATGGTTTCCAACAGAGTTTGCAGTTGATGATATCTAGTTCAGTGTTCAGTTAAATCTGAGTCAGTTCGAAGATTGTAGCTACAATGACTCCATGGCCCAACGAATAAAAGCATTGGTCTGCATGTTCAAGAGGTATGAGATTCTTGACACCTCCTCAGGAGCTTCCATCCCCGGGTGGAGCCTATGTTAGGGTCCTATAATTATACGAGATCTAATGATTCAGATATCATTTTTGGGTCTCATGATGAAATTCCTGGCTTGTTGATCTCTCAGTTCATTCATTTTCCCCCTCCATCAATTTCGCTCGATCCTCCATCACCCTGCTGCGTCCCTCATCCTTCACTTTATCACGCCCATCACTCATCCCTGCATGAATAAACAAACTTAGGATAATAAAAAAATAATTAGATTAATTAATAGTGTTAATATTAAATGAATTAATGTATTAGACTAATAAACTAGGTTAGTCTTGTGAATAATTAATTAATCAATAATTAATTAATAATTAGTAATTAGATTAGTTGCTTAAGCTAGTAATTAAGTTAGTTTATTGTAATTAAATATTAATTAAAAAAAAACAATATAAAAACATATATTAATAAAACATATGAAATATAATAAATCATAAATTAAAACACAAATTAAAATAAATAATATAATATAAAATAATTTAAAATTTAAATTAATTAAAAACAAATTAAAAAATAAAACATTAATAAGAAAACAAAACATTAAACACACTATCCTAAAGTTTCACTCACGCTTTTCACCCGTACAACTCAGACCCCCCCCCCCTCACATCACATCAACTCCTTGGGGGTCCGAGTTGGTGGTATTGGGAGGGATAGGTGTCACCTCCTAGTGAAATCGGACCCCCCCTCCCAATACCACTTACCACCTCAGGGGGGGGTCCAACCAAAACCACTCTGCCCTCCAAAACCGCCCTTCCAAAAAGTGAAAAAATCGTATTTTTGCCAATTCGACCCGTCTTTTTCCGTGGATGATTCCGGGAAAATGGAGACGGATTTTAAAAAACTGAGAGAGATTTTTGTTTAGAACGGGCTGAATAAAAAAAACCTCTTTCAGAGTTTGCACAGGTTCCACCAATTGGGAGAATAGAATCCATATTTCAGCCCATTTTTTCAGGTTTTCGGTTTTTCCTGTTTCAGTCTTGATTTTGAGGGAGATGTTTCGGCGAGTTGGAGATGAATTTGGAAAAACCAAAAGAGTTTTTTGTCCTTAACATGCTCATATACAATAAAATCCTACATTTTTTTCACAGATTTCACCGTTGAGGAGAAACAAATGTCTGAGTGGACCCTTTTTTTGCAGCAGTTTCGCCCATCTTTCATGATGGACAGTTCCAGATTTTTGGGGATTTGTTGTTATTTTTGGTCGAGGTGGTTGAATCCGACTTCCTGAGCTTGAGGGGTGATCTCTCCTATTTATTCATGTAATTTTAATGTTAAAAGGGTTGATTCTTGCACCCAGGAAAACTATTCTCTATAATATTTTTCTATTTCACCAAGAATATAAAGGGACTTTTTCACAGGATTCCTGTGTGTTGATGATTGGTGAAGTTTTAGTTCTTTGTTGAATGTGATTCTACTGAGTCATCATTATGTTCTCTCTTCATAATTTTCAAAAGGAGATTTAATGCAGAATTGATCTCTAATACTCTATGAAGTTCTTTTGAAAATATAAATGTTTTCCTGTGATATTACAATAAAGAAATGCTTAAATGTTTTTTTGTTGTAATTGATTATCTCGTATTTTCCTTCTCTACATCATTTTATTTTTAAAGTATCCAACTTATGCATTACCTTTCCCTGTGAAAATACCTTATAGACATGTGTTTAATCTCAAACTTAACATAGACCCCATAGCCCAATGGGATTCTAAAGCAGTCCTTCAGCCAAACACCTCAAATCTAAAAAAAATATTGCACCTCATAACTAGCCTAACATCGGATACAAACAAAGTTAAATCATACAGAGAGATCCCTCTCTGAGTCTTAGAGGACTATATCCCTAACTTGAAGTGGTTTTGTGGTTACCCCTGCCGATTTCCTCCTCAGCCTGGGAAATTACAGGGTGCTAACAATTAGCACGAAGCATCATTCTTATTTTATTAAACAAATTTAACTACAAGTATATTAATCATATTATGAACATCTCTCTTTACATTGTATGTTCTTTGTTAACACAAATCATCACCCTAATTATGTTAGATGCTTGTAACCATAAATATATTCATCATATTATTAGAACCGTTGGTTATTCCTTTTCCTTGATCTTACATCTTTGATGATCAAATAAACTTGCACTCTCAGTGGAATTTCTACGTAAATATAATTTTGAAGTTTATGGAAAGAGAGTATTTTATGAGTTTTGATTTTTTAGCAAATAGATATTAAGTATAAAAAATTATATTAATTCAAAATTTATAAAAAAAAATATGTAATTTTTTTAAATATATATTTTAATTTTAATTTTAAATATTCACAAATTTAAAACTAAATGATGATGATGATGATGATATGATTGGGATCAAGATTGGTCTATGAGACCTTAATAAAGGTAAGAGATTACTTGGTCTTCTTTAGAATGTTATTTTGATGTTAGAAAAGTATTAGGGGAAGTGTTCCAAGATCATTGTAGTTTTGATGACTTAGAAGGTTAGGAAGGTAAGTATTGTGACAAATATTTTGAAAATGAGATTTATTTTGGGTATACGCAAGGCACTTTAGGAGAAAGTGATTTTCATGTTCAACCCTTTGAGTGCCATAATACTTTCATGCCATGGTGTTTTGGGAATTGTCCAACGTCTAGTTTCACTATGTAGCTCATGAGAATTAGTTTTTATTCTAGCAATATTGATTATCTTCCTTACTATAGTCAAAATAGAGAGATAATTTTAATATTCAATATTAGGGTTAACCACCTCCTTATAATATCTTAATTTTCTTTTATCCTCTAATTCTTTATCGTAGCAAAGATTCTCCTTAAATTCAACTTTAATGATATTTTTAATACCATCGTTATTTTGTAGAAGAACTACTTCATTTACTCCCCAATGATTTAGCTAATACTTGGCCTCATTGTGCCATCCCCTCTTAAGTTGCTGGTAATTTTGGCTATAGTCTAAAACAATTTTTGGGATCCTTATGTCATCCATGTTAATTATCTTGTTCTTCTACATTAAGTACATAATTATAGTTGTGCTATCAATAGGGGAAAGGTTTGCTTCTATGAGGAGGATAGGGTAGGGTGTATTGCCTTTAATTTTGAGATTACAAATGATACAATTCTTCTGGATCTGCTCTATCTTTCTCTTGGATCTGCTCTATCTTTCTCTAGGATTCTTGAGAGATACTTCATCCCAAACTTCACATCCATATAAGATAACAGGAGTGACAAGAGTCTCAAAGAGGAGAATTTTCTTATCGCATAGCCAAAGGCCTGCTAATTTACAATTATTTTCAAGCCAATAATAAGATTTTCTCCCTCCATTTATCCTTTTCTCAATTCTATAGTTCTAATTGAGCTTCTGATGAATATCAATTCCAAGATAATTGTACAAAGGCACTTCATCCAAGATATTGTGTTTATGTACATGAAACTATCATAGGCAATATTTTGGGATTTAATTATCATAACCTTTGTTTTGTCATTGTTCGTCGTCATCCTAGAGAAGATGTCCTTGAGGGTTCTAAACTACTTTCTTATATCATAGGGATTCCTTTCCATAAGAATAATATCATCAACATATAGGAGAAGGATGATGACTATACTAGCAAGTGTTAGTCCAACACAACCTCCAACTTCCAACCAATCTTCTAACTTGTCAATGTATATGCCAAAAAGGGTAGGGGATAGAGGAAAACCTTCCTTGACTCCAACATTATGGTTAATTTCTTCTGATCATCCCTCACTACTCCTAAACTAGGAAAAAAAAGTCTCATACAATTGTATGGTAGCATCTCTCAGCTCAGAGGGAAATTTTATCTCTTCTAACATATTCTAAAGGTCACTCCTAGGCATAGTGTCAAAATCTTTCCTAAAGTCAATGAAACAACAAAGGACATTTCTTTTCTTGTTGCGAAACTCTTATGAAACGATCCTAAGCATGACAAGGTGGTACATAGTTGGATGATAACCTCTTGTTGGAAAGTGAGATAAAGATAAGTGTTAGAATCATTTACTAATCAGTATGATACATGTTTATATACATCGATGTGATTGTTGGATTCATCGTCCCAGGTCTCTTGGACTCCCAATGACTGTTACACAAACTTGACTATTCACATTATGTCGGGTGAGTAACCTTAACGGATTACATTTCCAACATTCCCCCCCTTAATTCGAAGGGATGTATATGAGTCCAAGATGAGAGATGATATCTGAAAGTGCGTAGTTGAAATATGAAAGTGTGCATATGTTGATGGCTAAATGTGCTCTCTGAATCTGGTGGTTTTGGGATGACCACAAACCAAATGGTGATGGTGGTTTAAGGAAGAACACAAACCAATCTGGTGGTTTAATGATGACCACAAATTATATAACCCTTCTATAGGATCAATGGTTCTCGAAACATTTCCTAAGTTAGCTAGAAGTTGAAAGATGGTGTCTTCTGCTAATTGTATGTTCTCTCGATGTTGGTTTAAAGATGACCATAAATTGTGATGTAGAAGAAGTTGAAAGTCTTATACCAAGTGGACGTTTAAGGAAAACCAAAAACTGTTGTCTAACACAAGTTGTAAGTCTTCTAATAACTGGTGGTTTAAGGAAAACCACAAACCAATCACACTCGCTTGTCACTACTCGACCGATAGGGATTAAAAACTAGAATCTTAATTGTCTGTTGTTCCCCCCTGTCAAGGACAAGGTGATAAGACAAAAACATTTCCACTGCAATATCTGTCAATATTGGATTCGTCGGTATGACTGACATATCTTCTTGAATGCTAATGACCATCGCTAAGAAGGAATACACACATAGTGGTTCTTTACTCTTTCATTTGTCTTGCATTTAAAACACATATCTGAAGGATGATTGTGTTGTCCACAATGCTTGCAAGGATGAAGATCAAAGCATTGATCTTCCATGTGGCCAACTCAATGACAATGTTACCATATTGGAATCTTATCTTGAACTTAAGCAGGTGAATGTGAAATTTGTTGAAGCAATCCAAGACTCTGAAACTTGATCGGTTTGGTGTAATCCATATTATTAAAGGTGACATCCTTTTCATATCCGATATCCATTCTATGCTTGTTATTTATGATTTCTTCCTAAGGTTTAATGATTCACTTAGAAAGAGGAAGTTTATATTTCTCTCTACTTGAATCTGGAGCTATCTCATTGAGTGGATCCTACGCCGATTGTTGGTATGAATCAACATCATCATCTTCATCATCTTCAAAAATATGGTTTTGAACAAGGACTAGTTCAAAATGTTGTCGTAGATTATGTCGCTCAAGTGCATCATGAAGAAGATGAGTATGAGTTTGAAGTAATGATTATTTTACTTGTGAAACTTGTAGGCACGTTACAATGGACTACAAAGTGGTTTTTTCAAGTGTGATTGTATTTTCCATAGAAGAGAAGACTAGAGTGTTTAGTAACTATAAAAGTTTCTAAACTCGAGCCATGTTAAAGGCAAAATTAGATGTCAAGGGTTTCTTGCAACTCCACAGTGACTCAACTAACTCAACAAATAGAAGGTGTCGGTTTCTACCAAAAATGCACCCATTTACATTGAATTAATCCAATCTTAGTTTAAGAATTCACAAGTAAACTTACAAAAGAACCATTTGTAGGTTACCTTATTTTTTGGGATGAATGTGCCATCTCAGATTCTCCACAAAACTGCAAACTTCTATGTCTTCTTTCCAAAATATTTCTCTTGTTCTCAGGAAGAAGTTTGTCAAGTGAATTTTTCAGATTTGAATATAAACCAAATAACCAATATTGCCTCAGATTTTTTATCTCATACCAGATCATAAAAAGAAAATGTTGATCAGTAGTACCACGCAACACTGATCAAGAAATTGGCCTACTAAGTGGAAGCTTGTTTGAAAGAACTAGCGATCAATCTAGCAACTTATTGAACAAGAAAACCAACAAGTGAGACAACCATCTCACCATGGCAATAGATAGATAAACTCTGTAGCTATTTCTGACACTCGGCAGAAGTAGAGGCCATATAAAATTGAACGGATATGAACAAATAAACTCTGTTATTCATTAAAAAAAATGTCATTATCAAATATTCCCTCTCTCTGGATCGTCACTCTCTCATTCAATCTCATAAAAAGTATTGAAATTGTAGTGCATCTCATCCAACTCGATATTCAAATCCCTCCAAGAAAAAATCTTTTTAACATCCCTAAACCCTTCAAGGCAAAGAAAATTTATGTGAAGGAGAAGCATGAAAGCAAGGTTCCATCTTGTAAGAAGAAACAATAGCATATAGAGGAGATGCGATGGATACCAGTGATGGATCAATCACGTAGGGAAGGAGCACTCATTATTATCAATATTGATATCAATATTTTTAAAATCGAGCAAATTCAAGTCAAGTGAAATTGGAAGTCTCCTATGATCTGTAAGACTGGTCATCAATACCTTGTCAGGGTTCGATTCCCACATTTCTTCAAGGGTTTTGCATCCCTATGAAAGTTGTTGTGGTGAAAGGGTTTTGCATCCCTATGAAAGTTGTTGTGGTGACAAAGTTGTTGTGGTGGCAACATTTGTAACAGAATTGCGAACAGACATAGTACAGGATCTCAAGAAACTAACTAGCTTGACAACTGTTGTGCGTATACATCTACAATTCCATCCACACTTTGCTCATAAAAATTTCCTTGAACAATTTTATGCAACTTTTTTGTTGTGCAGTTGTATATTGTAGTGTTCAATATATTAACTACTATGATCACGTGTGTAGTTTGATGGTGTTTTCATTCCAGCGAATGCGTACTCGACCCCCTTCGATCCTATATGTACCAAATGCAACTCTCATGCTTCAGCCTCTTCTTTCATAAATGATGGCACAATTGATTGCCTACGATGCAGTAAAAAATTCCCTTACAGATATAGCCATTGCCTCAATGTTGTCATCCAAACCCTCAACAACAAAATTGTACATTGTACAATTAGACAACATGTGTTACAAGATGTTCTTCTTGGGTTAGCATAATTGCCATATGAAGTATACCTATAGAAAAAGGAAAACAATGTCTACATGTTACGCAACTTTCGGGTCCATAGAAAATTTACATTAAATGAGGACAATGCCATACTACATATCGGCTGAACCAAATTTTTTTTTTTCATATCAAGCATTGGTAGGAAATGAAACAATATCATTTGTATCTTTCCATGCTACCCAATGAGGATATGAATGGAGTTTGCAATGCCATGGAAAATTGAACTGGAAGCACATAAGAATGTCCAGTCCAGGAATGAGAAGCATGAGGACAAACCTCATACAAAGTATCCAACTATGAATAAATCAGGTCCATCCTTTGAGCAGTCATAATGGCTTGCTGCTCTGAATGAAACCATCAGTAATTTTCAATAATATTGCAAATTTGGCATTGTTCGAACTCCATTGAGTTAAATGTTGGCACTCTTTTCCAGAATTGGTAATGTTAGAACATTGTCAGGTCAACGTGATCTTGGTTCATAGTACTATCAGAAGAAAATTTTCATAGTGATCTTGCTTCATGGTAATATAGTAATCGAAAAATTTCTTGGTGCCCATTTGGGGATTTGGTTATATATGGGATACAATGCCCAATCTCTGTTGATTTTGTCATGTCTTGTGTTTGGTAGACTTTTGTTCATGTGATTTTGTGTTGTAGTTCAAGGTTCTCATGGGCCCGGTTTTTGAATTATGGTTGAATGATACATTCAGAATCTTAGCAGTTTTTCTATGATCTTAAAGAATATACAAGACCCGATTTTCCTTTTAATGTAATCTCTGTGAAGCAAATGTAATATGTATCTCATTTTAGCACTTTTACTTGATCGATGAAATTACCAAAATTCATCTTCAGAAATATTTTGAAATAAAAGGATATATTTTATGTGAAGTCCAATGAAACTATGATATCAACCACAAAAAATTAAAATTAAAATTCTTCATTGTTATACTTACGGTGAAGTTGACAATACAATAATTTTATTTGAACATCCCAAAATTGATTTTTTTGTAGATTTTCGATGCTTCTCTTATGCAAACACATCCTGGAAAGTATAACCATGACCCACTTTATCTATTCCTTGATTGAAGAGAATGTTCACCTGTCTAATGCACTTCATAGTTACTGTTAATACTGTTGGGTTACTGAGAGGGGGGGTGAATCAGTAATAGAGAAATTTAATCATTTTTCACCATAAAATGCAAGTGTTATATCAATGTAGCATTATCATCCAATAGTCGCAGAGTAAATAAACAATGAACAAATGAGAAATCACACACATACACAGTACACTAGTGTTTTACGTGGAAACCCAAAGAGGGAGAAAACCACGGGATGTTTTTTCTTATATGTCTTTAAGAATTACATTCATTGGAAGAACCACCTTCCTTTGTTTTCCAGTTGCAATTGGAAGGAGGCTCCAACCCCCTAGTTTCTCAGGCTACAATCTGAGGGAATCTCCAACTCCCCAATTCCCTGGCTACAACCAGAAGGAGGCTACAACCCCCTATGTTCTTCAGATACAGCGGGAAGGAGGCTACAACCACCTTTCATTGCCCCGTCCAACCGCCCTGATGTAGAAGTAGAATTATGGAACCACTGTCATACTATCAATGTGAGATATACCACTGTAACAACCTATACCAATCAACCGGTAACCAAACTGTACCATAAACAAGTGCATAAACCATGCATCAACCTGTACCAAACAACATGTAATCAGCCTATACCATAAACAAGTGCATCAACCATGCACCAACCTGTACCTCAACCTGTACCATCAACAAGTGAATCAACCATGCACCAAATATGCATCAATCATGCATCAAATACACATAAAATATGACTCATCAAGATGTACCAACATCATCAACTATACACCTCATGTATGTGCCAACTCATCAACTACTTGTCTCAACCATGTGCCCAACATGTACCTCAACCAAAATCCCTCATCAATTTCATCATCCAAATCTGATTTGTAACTCCGTAATAGACCCGGTGTATATGATCACATACCTGCAAACCTTCATTAACTTTAACAACAAGAGACTAGCATTTTCATCAAACTTTACTTTAGTCTCACATGACTAATTTTGTATTAGTCAAAAACCCTAACTTGCAATAATCATAAATATGTACCTATAATGAATAAAGATCTGAAAATGATACACAATGTTCTATAGTGTCTTTAATGCAATTCCTCAAGATTTCACTACTTGGAACCTCTCATAAAAGGATTTATAGCAAAAATGGCATACCTTGTTGAATTTTGGCTTATTCTAGAGAGTGAACTTGTAGATCATGCCCGACACAGAATATTTGTTGTATGGATCTGAAAATTGTACACAAAATAATACAGACTACACTCTAACCAATATATTTTTTCTTACTGAATTTGGATCTATTATGAATAATTTATGACGTTTTTACCCGAAACACATGTTTTAGACTAGTTTCAGGACTAGCCACGAACCCTATTTTCCACGACGTGTAACTCCAAAAATACAACGACCCACAAGATGAAATTTGTATCACATATACTTGGGTATGTTTATTCAATGGCCTCCCAATTTCACAGTCTGAATCATTCTAGAAAAAAAAAATTATTGTGAAAATGGTGAGATGACCTGTAAATAACATACCTTAGAAAGCATCATCAAAAGAATTTATCCTCCCTTGAATTTTGGACTTCTTTACTTCGCCTTCCCTCTGAAATTAGGCTTAGATATCCTTTGGTTACCTTAGTCACATGTAGATATTGAATATGCTCAAGTGTGATTAAAATGAGAGAGTCTTGCCTCTTATTTATACTTTCAT
>SNQJ01S0009757.1:118455-132248 GCA_010110895.2 Picea sitchensis | reverse complement strand
ATCACTTCACTTTATTATTTATCTTCTAAAATCTCTTAAACCACTTTGACTACTTTGACCTTTTGGGGCTTCTAGATGACTCATGAGAGTTCTCCAACTTCACATGGCCATAACTCTCTAACCGTGAGGAGTTATGTGATGTTCCACATACCACCAGAAATGGAATGACATGTACTATCCATAGGGAATAGTATTACCTGAAAATATATCAAAACCCATACCATTATCCATCAAACAAACTTGGGTCCATTACCCAAACCTTTGTGCTACCAGAATTTTCTATCGAACTTTCTCCAAGGGTTTACATCAATAACTAAGGTTTGACATCAATCTACAATATCACTCTCCAACGGTTGACATCAATGACAACCAACAATCCATACCAATTGTCCATCAACCTAATCCAACTATCTAACAATCTCCCCCTTTGGCATTGATGACAACACCTAGTCATGATAAAATTTGTTCTTATACTCTTCATCAATGTTTCTATCTCTCCCCCTTTGACATTAATGGAAAAGGGTATCTCCCTTTGGGGCTTCTCCCCTTGAATGAAATCTCCTTGGGGTTGTTCCCCCTGTCTACATGTCTCTGTACTCTCTCTCCAAGAATTTATATCATGCATCTGATAAATATCTTCCCCTTTGTCATCAATGGAAAAGGTATTTTCCATCCAAGGTTGCTCCCCCTAACTAAACTATCCTTGGGGATACTCCCCCTAACTGAACTCTTCCTGAAACTGATCCCCCAACTTAAATTGTCCTCTTTATGGTGTGTCCTCATGTAAATCTAAGACATATAAGATAAACATTAAAAATCATTCATTTTGGAGTAGAAATTACTCTGAGTCTCTCGCGAAAATACTTAAAGGCTTCCCTTGGAAGCGGTTTTGTAAAGATGTCTACCACTTGTTCTTTTGTTCCCACATATTCAACTCTGATTTTATTCTTTGGAACTTGTTCCCATATAAAGTGATATTTTATTGGAATGTTCTTCTTCTTGGAGTGCATCACCGGGTTCTTTGAGATACTGATGACTCTTGTATTATCACAATATATTGGAATGGGCTCATCATACTCAACCTGTATATATGTCAAATTTTGTTTCATCCATAGAAACCGAGTACAACATGCTACTGCTACAATATACTCTGCTTCGACTGTAGATAAAGATACTATTGATTTTTTCTTGCTTAACCAAGATACTAAATACTCACCTAAGTAGAACGTTGTTCCATCAGTGCTTTGTCGGTCATCAATGAAACCTGCCCAATCTGTATATGTGTAGGCAATAAGTGATAGATCCTTTCCTTTTGGATATCATAATCCAAACTATTTTGTTCCTTTGAGATATCTAAAAATCCTCTTTACTGCTAAGACATGTGATTCCTTTGGTGATGCTTGAAATCATGCCACCTTTCCAACAACCTGCATTAAATCTGGTCTAGATGTTGTCAGATATAGTAAGCTACCAATCATTGACATGTATTGCCTCTGGTCTATAGACTTTGAATCATCATCTTTTCTCAACTTGCAATTGGTTTGCATAGAAGTGGTAACTCATTTGAAATCTTTCATTCCGAACCTCTTTAGCGTTTCTCTGATATACTTAGTTTAAGAAATAAAAATTCATTGGTTTCTTTGACATATCTAAAGACCAAGAAAGAATGATAATTCTCCAAGTAATGACATTTCAAATTCATTTTGCATATCCTTTGCAAATTTCTGGCTTAACCTGTCATTAGTACTTCCAAAAACAATATCATCAACATAAATTTCAATTAATAAAATACTACGTTGAGTTACCTTGATGTAGAGGTTGTTGTCTGTGCTTCTTTTCCATAGTTCATAGGGAGTTTTTTCATTGTTGTTTCTGAGAGTTACTCTATTTTGAATGTGAACTGTTGTATGCATTGCATGTGTCCAAAAATTATCTGTCAATTTGGGATCCATTAGCATTGTTCGAGCCATTTCCTGTGTAATTATCATCCATTATGATAATGTTCCTTTGTCTCTGAACCACTCTTTGAACCAATCTATGAATCCATGCTCTCGTCCATACTTCCCAAGACTCTACTTGCGCAATTTTCCATAATGTTGGCCCATTTATCACTATACTATCATGAAGTCTTGATTAATCCATCAAATTGTACTTATGCTAACTAACTACTCCAAATATGTCTTCTCAAACTTTGCAAGCTGCCCGAAGTATGGTTCTTTGGTCTGTCACAACTATCACATAGACTCCCCCTGTCTAATATTCATATTACATGGGAGTCTCTAAGCCGGATGGATCAGAACAATTCCTTCTCTAATGTGTATTAATCATCATCTTCATTGGTATATTCATCATCTCTCTGAGATCTGACTTTTTTCTTTATATCTGTGGATTAATCTTTCACTACAATTCCTGAAAGTACAATCTCTTGAACTTGTTCTTTATTTACCTGTCCTTCTTTTCTTTCAGTTATTTTCCAAACCTTTATGTATCTGACATCTTTCTTTTTCTCTGTAGAATTTTCTTCATCTTGTTTTATTGTCAATCTTGTGATCTCTGGGACCTGGTCTTTGTTCACCTGTTTTTCATGTTTTCTTATCCATACTTTCTTATATCTAATATCAATGTTCTCTTTCATGGAAGTATCAATCATGCTTCTACAATCACTAGCTATGTGTCCATATTTATGACATTTGTAACATTCAATGTTACATGGGGCCACATATTCACTTCTTACTTGAACATTTCTTTTATAATACCTCCAATCTGCAACCTTATGTCCAAAATTAGTATAGTAAAAACAATGACCATAAAACAAATTTGCATACCTGGGAGTGAATGATCTGTAGTGTAGTCCTTCTGAATTTCTTCCTTGACTGATCATGATCATAATTGAATCTTTTTTGTGGCTTTAACATGAATGGTATTCTTGAATATGTATCTTCAATAGTTTTCTTAGATTTTGGTTGACCATGATTCCTTCCTTTGAACACTTCTACATAACTCTTTCTATTTTCTTCATTCTTCTTTTCTAGCAACCTTGAGTGCTTCTCTTCATTATCTATAACTTATCTGGATGTTTCTGCCTCTTCAACATTCTTGTTGAACTTTATGATTTTACTTCTTAGTGTAACAACTTCTTCTTCAAGATTCTCAACCTCTTCTTCTTTCTTCATTATCTGAGACTTTGTGACTTCTTCTATTTTTTTCGCTTCTTCAAGATGAATTTTTAATGTGATTATTTTTTCTTCAAGTCCTTTCTCTTCTTTACCAAACTCTACCTCAAGATGGTTTAGATCGTTAGTTATTTCCTTAAGATGATCTGTCAATATCTTCTCTCTCTTTTCTGCTTCTTTCTTCTGTGCTTCTATGTTGGCTTTCAAATACTGCTTTTGATAGTCAAGATTTTCTTCGATCTTTTTGGTTTCTTCTAGCTGAGTTCTTAAGTTCTCAATGACCTCTTGGGATTCTTCAAAAATGTGAACACTTTCCTTTTGTTTCATCAATTCTTTCTTGAGTGACTTTTTTTCTTCTCTTTGTTCATCTAAAGCGCTAATCAATTCTGCTTCATAATTGTCTTCCTTTTCAATTAGTTTTTCTGTCTCATTTCCTTCATGGCATTCTCTTTCAAGATGTCCATGTTTTTCACAAATAAAGAAAAACAACATATCTCTCGTGATTATGTACTCTTCATCTTCTGAATCTGTTTGACATGGTGAACATAATTCTTCTTGATCTATATCTTCATCTTCTTTGGCATTTTTTGAATCTGCGATGGGTGAAGAATATATGTCATGTAACTTATCCCAAAGTTCTTTGGGTGATGAACATTTGCCAACCTTTTCTCTTACTGGATTAGGTAATCCTTCCCAGATCAAATCCATTGCTATTTTTTTATTCTTCTTCAATTCCTTCTTGGTTACAGTATTTTCCATTTTTGAACTATCATATCCTGTAACAATTGATAGCCAAATATAATGTCCCTGTGCGTGTAAAAATAATTCCTTCCTTCTGCTTCACATCTCATACTTAAAACCATTCTGAACATTAAACATTGATACTCGATTCTCAGAATAATCCATGATCTCCTTCTAGTGGTTAAATTGTTTCCTGAAGGAACCAGATCTGATTCCAATTGTTGGATTACTGAGAGGGGGGGTGAATCAGTGATAGAGAAATTTAATCATTTTTCACCATATAATGAAAGTGTTATATCAATGTAGCATTATCATCCAATAGTTGCAGAGTAAATAAACAATGAACAAATGATAAATCTAACACATACACAGTACACCAGTTTTTTATGTGCAAACCCAAAGTGGGAGAAAACCATGTAATGTTTTTTTCTTATATGTCTTTAAGAATTACATTCATTGGAAGCACCAACTTCTTTTGTTTTCCAGCTGCAACTGGAAGGAGACTCCAACCCCCTATTTTATCAGGCTACAACCCGAGGGAAGCTCCAACTCTCCAATTCTATGGGTACAACGAGAAGGAGGCTACAACCGCCTATGTTCTACGGCTACAACCGGAAGGTGGCTACAACCACCTTTCCTTGCCCCGTCCAACAACCTTGACGTAGAAGTAGAATGTTGGAACCACTATTACACTATCATTGTGAGATTTACCATTGTAACAACCTATACCAATCAACCTGTAATCAACATGTACCATAAACAAGTGCATCAACCTGTACCAAACAACATGTAATCGACCTTTACCATAAATAAGCGCATCAACCATGCACTAACCTGTACCATCAATGAGTGCATAAACCATGCACCAAATATGTGCCAATCATGCATCAAATGCACATAAAATATGACTCATCAAGATGTATCGACATCGTCAACTATACACCTCATGTATGTGCCAATTCATCAACTACTTGTCTCAACCATGTGCCCAACATGTACCTCAACCAAAATCCCTCATTAATTTCATCATCCAAATATGATTTGTAACTCTGTAATAGACCTGGTGTATGTGATCACATACCTGCAAACCTTCCTTAACTTTAACAACAAGAGACTAGCATTTTCATCAAACTTTACTTTAGTCTCACACGCCTAATTTTGGATTAGTCAAAAACCCTAACTTGCAATAATCATAACTATGCACATGTAATAAATAAAGATCTTAAAATTGTACACAATGTTCTTCAATGTCTTTTATGTAATTCCTCTAGATTTCACTACTCGAAACCTCTCAGAAAAGGATTTATAGCAAAAATGCCATACCTTGTTGAATTCTGGCTTATTCTAGAGAGCGAACTTGTAGAGCATGACCCACATAGAATATTTGTTGTATGGATCTAAAAATTGTACATAGAATACTATAGCCTATACTCTAACCAATACATTTTGTCTTACTGAATTTGGATCTGTTATGAAAAATTTATGTCAGTTTTACCCGAAACACATGTTTTAGACTAGTTTTAGGACTAGCCACAAACCTTATTTTCCACGACGTGTAACTCCAAAAATACAACGACCCACAAGCTGAAATTTGTATCACAGCTACTTGGGTATGTTTCCTCAATGGCCTCCCAATTTCACGGTCTGAATCATTGTAGAATAAAAAATTATTGTGAAAATGGTGAAATGACCTGTAAATAACATATCTTAGAAAGCATCATCAAAAGAATTTATCCTCCCTTGAATTTTAGTTTTCTTTACTTCACCTTCCCTCTGAAATTCGTCTTAGATATCCTTTGGTTACCTCAGTCACCTGTAGATATTGAATATGCTCAAGTGTGATTAAAATGAGAGAGTCTTGTCTCTTATTTATACTTTCATGTAGCTTCCTCAAGGGGTTACCTTTGAACCATCTTAACCCACTTTCCTTATTTTAGGGTTAACCAGCTTCTAGCCACTTGTCCAACTAGTAGTTTATCCATTAACTTTATTATTTAAATAATTTATTTTGTATCCACTTTGAATTATAGTGATCTCATCACTTCACTTTACCTCAAGTGGGTACCTTCTAACCATCTTAAACCACTTTCCTTATTTTAGGGTAACCCACTTATAACCACTTTTCCACTTAGTAATTTCTCCATTAAATTTATTATTTAAATAATTTCTTTTGTATTCACTTTGACTTATAATATACTCATCACCTCACTTTATTATTTACCTTCTAAAATCTCTTAAACCACTTTGACTAATTTGACCTTTTGGGGCTTCTAGATGACTCATGAGGGTTCTCCAACTTCGCATGGCCATAACTCTCTAACCGTGAGGAGTTATGTGAAGTTCCACATAACACCAAAAATGGAATGAGATGTACTATCCATATGGAATAGTCTTACCTACAAATATATCAAAACCCATACCATTATCCATCAAACAAACTTGGGTCCATTACCCAAACCTTTGTGCTACCAGAATTTGCTACCGGACTTTCTCCAAGGGTTGACATCAATCACTAAGGGTTGGAATCAATCTACAATATCACTCTCCAATGGTTGATATCAATGACAACCAACAATCCATACCAACTGTCAATCAACCTAAGCCAACTGTCTAACAAATATCATCAATGGGGCTTTGTTAAGACCAATTCCCACTTCTAAAAATTGTCCTCCACTTTCTTTTTTCCCTCTACTTTCCCTTTCTGGTTACTTAATCATTTTTTGGAAAATGTCTAGGTGCGTGCATTGGCGGATTCACGCATTCAAATTTCCATTGATGCTTCTATATCACGAGTCCGACCCACTGCTTCCCCATTCCATATTCAACAACTTTTTCGATCATGGGTTCCCGGCTAGGCTGGCTCAACATTGTGCTTCCATTGTTCTTCCCTCTGCAAACAACACCCGGACTTGCCCGATATACAAATTGACAACCAAATTCCCCTTTATTTTTATCCTTTACTTTCCCTTTCTGGTTACTTAGTCATTTTTCCGAATATGTCTCATGACTTTATATCACGAGTCCGACCGACTACTTCCCGGCCAGGCTTTCTCAACATTGTGCTTTCATTGTTCCGTGACCTAGAAAATGCACTCGAAGTTCCGCGATATACAAATTGACAGTCGAAGTCTTTCATCATGCCATGTTCTGTGTTACACATTTTGCAGTCAAAATTTCAGAGACATACAATTTGACCATCGGGCCCTCACGTCTCTTGAGTATAACTTGTGACCCTGTTTTGAAGCCTAACCGACCACTTTCCATAGTTGGCCATTTCTTGGAATCTCTTTCACGGGTTGGTAGGTTCAAAAAATGTCAAATTCTTAATCGCTCTTTGCCATCCCCTCCACCTTCGCACTTCTTTCTAGATATGAAATTATTAATCTTTAATGCTAATAGCTCATCCTACAGGAACCGTTAAGATTGTTATTAATGTTTGAAAGGTTGGAGGAGATCTGTCATTAATACGAATTAAACCAAGATTTATGGAGGGTTTTATTATCCCTTTCGAGTGTTCATTTCAAGCATCCTGGAATCTCTTTTGCACGTCGTTCAGTTGGACACTTCATGAAATCTCCGATCCTTAATCGCTCTTCGTCTTCACCACCACCTTCACACGTTTTTCTAAGTATGCAATTAGTAAGCTTTAATGGTAACAAATCATTATGAAGGAACCGTAGAAATTGTCATTGATCGGGGAAAGGCTCGAGGAGATCTCCCATTGATACGCATTAAACCAATATTTGTGGAGGGTTATATCATCCCTTCTAAATGTTCATTTCAAACATCGTCTAGAGGAGACGAACATTCTTGTTAACTTATGGCAGTAGTTCGACAACAGTTTTGTCCAGATACAGTAAACACCTTCAGGCATGATGACCAGAACTTCTAGTGTCCCAGGGAATATTCTTACTACTCATCTCCTTCCTCCCATAAGAAAATAAGGAGATGATCCCTTGGTGCACTGAGAGATATATTTCAAGCCAAAGAATTACAAGGCAACCCCACCTGCTCAGAAAACCCTTCCCCCTGCGTTGATGGCCAACACAGAGGATGGTGCGGTCGATTTCAAGCTGGAAGAAGATGATCTGATGGGACGATGATACAACAATGGATTATGGAAATGCATACGATGTTACCACTCCTACGCCCAAATTTAAATCCACCATAACGGGGGGCACTTCCCAGCTCGGCGATGGTGATCCTAACAATACCAAAGGAAGGGGTTTCAAAAAATAAACCGATGCTAAATGCAATAGCCTCTTTGCAGCTCAAGAGTTTGAGTCTCTTGACTTGGATGGCAGTTCTCTCCCTCGGAGATGTATCCTTTCCTTTCATTTTTATGGTTTTGGATTGGGCTTGGATTTTTCCCTGGTGCAAGTTGTGTCCCTGAAGTCTTTGACTGTAAGGAAATGATATCTTGGTGCGTCGAGAGATATATTTCAAGCCAAAGACTTATTCAATTGTGGGACCACTATCTTGTTCTCTGGATATACAATTAACATCTTAGGGGGTGAGGACAAGAACTCCCAGTGGTGCAAGGAATATTCCTACTACTCATCCCCTTCTGCCTAGAATGAAGTAATTTGGACCTCTGGAATTGCTTGTGCAGCCTGTGTCCCTGAATTATTTTCCTGTAAGGATCTGGTCTCTTGGTCCCCTTTCTCCCAGAATGAAGTAATTTGGACCTCTAGAATTGCTCGTGCAGGTTGTGTCCCTAAAGTCTTTTACTGTAAGGAGGTGGTCTCTTGGTTTGTCCTCACTTTCATTTTTGGGCTCTTCTGCTTTCCCTACAACGTTTTTTCTCTTCTTCCTCATGGGAAGCTTATGAGAACTATCAATTTTACCGCGAGGAGGGTTCTTATGTCCTCCTGCGCTTGAAAAATTCTAGGTTTCTTTCTTACTGGGGTGGGTCGTTGGAGTAATGTTGTGAGATGTCGTACTCTTGGTAGTGGTAGTCCGGGATTGGACACTCTTCTCATCGGGTCCTTTTCCTTGTTGTTTGTACCATTAAGTAATGCTTTACAATGTCTCTAGGTCGTCAACCTCATGAGAAGGAGTGGTGTTGATATGTTTCAAGACAAATAATTATTCCACTACTGAGCCACTCTCTTGTTTCTTTGTCACCTCAGGTCTTCCACAAGATGTTGAGATTTACGCAACCAAAATTGAACTTCAGAGGAGAAGACTGCAAGGAAATCCTAAAAAAGCATGATAATCAGTTTTGTATGCATGTTCAAGAGTTTGTCGATTGCTCCTGCATGTTGTCGCACTAGATGAACAACACAAAATTGTATGCATTTTATTTTTTTTGTAACTCCTCTACTTGTATTTATGAAAAAAATGTCCAATGCTTCGGTGCAAAGAACTCAATCCAATGTCTATGGATAAATATATATTACCCACTATTTTTTTTTTATTTACTATTAAAAAAATTGCCTTGGAATTTTGGTTGGTGCTTATTTGCTGGGTTTAACACCTCTTCTCATTTGCATGGTTCAATAGTCTCATAATTCTTAAATATTGTATCGAATCAAGTAATTTGATCAAATATGGATCATTGTATCGATCACATGAAGATTATATGGAAACATAAATGAATTTCACATAATTTCAAACCAACATTCAATTCTATTTGTAATGCAGATAGAACATAGCAACACTAATTCACGATGGGGGAGTTGGGGCCTGCCCAAGAAGTTTCATTTTCATCTCAACCTTGTTGAGCAAACAATATCTTATTTCCCTTTCGCTTCCTTGATTCTTTTACTTCAAAAGGAAACATTTGATTGGTTGTCCATCCCCTGGCCTCTATTTCAGCACTTTTACTTTATTAATGAAACTACCAAAAAAAAAAATCGCAAATATTTTGAAAAAAAAAATGATATATGCTAATTGAAGTCAAATGGGGCTATGAAATCAACCACAATATTAAAATTCAAGTTCTTCATTGTTATACTTACAGTCAAGTTGAAAGTACAATAAGTTTATTTCTAGATATTCAATTATTAAGCTTTAATGCTAACAACTCATCATGCAGGAAGTTTAAATAATATTTCAAGGCATTAAACAATGTATCAAGAACACAATTACTCCCACAAGTTGCAATAAAAACAAATATTCAAAAAAACATTTTCTCACACCCTTTTTAATGATACAAGCACAATAGAAAACGAGTAAGTGGATAAAATATTGGACTAGAAAATGATGATTTTTCAACAATGGGGCTTGTTTGAGACCAATTCCCGCTTATCAAAAATTTCTCTCCACTTTTCTGTTTTCCCACTCTCTTTTATCCCCTTCTTTTCCCTCTTCTATACTTAACCAAATTCCTCTTTTTTTTTCCCCTCTACTTTCTCTTTCTAGTTACTTAGTTGTTTTTTCTGAAAATGTCTAACTATGTGGGTTGGCTAACTCATGGGTTCACATTTGCACTCATTCTTTTATATCACAACTCCGATCGATCGCTTCCTCATTCCATACCTAGCCACTTTTTCGATCGCAAATTCCCGGGCAGGTGGGCTCTAGATTGCACTTCCATTGTTCTGTGACCTGCAAACAACACCCAAACTTCCGCGATATACAAATTTATTGTCAGACTCCCACATCGTCCCCTCTTATGTGTTACACATTTTTCATTCAAAATTTCTGAGACATACAATTTGACCGTCGGGGCCTCATGTCTTATGGGAAACCCTTGTCACCCTATTTTGAAGCCCGCACGATCGCTTTCCATAATTGGCCATTTCTTGGAATCTCTTTCGCGGATCGTTGGGTTGGCAGGTTCACGAAATCTCCAATTCCTAATCGTTGTTTGCTATGCCCACCACCTTCGCACTTCTTTCCAAGTATGCAATAACTTAGATTTAATGCTAATGGCTCATCATGCAACAACCATAAATATTTTCATTAATGAGCAAAAGGATCAAGGAGACAGTCACAGTGACTATCTCTACACAACTTGTCCATAAACATGCAGAAAATATCTTGCCAGGTAATGGGATATCTATTACAAATTTCAATATATTATCCCTTCTTTTTCCTCTTCTATACTTAACCAAATTCCCCTTTATTGTTCCCCTCTACTTTATCTTTCTAGTTACTTAGTTTTTTTTTCGAAAATTTCTAACTGCATGGGTTGGAGGGATCACGGGTTCATATTTTCACTCATGCTTTTATATCACGACTCCAACCGACTGCTTCCCCATTCCATACCTAGCCACTTTTTTGAACACGGATTCTCGGGCAGGCAGTCTCTAGACATCACTTCCATTGTTCTATGACCTACAAACAACACCTGGACTTCCGTGATATACAAATTGACTGCTAGACTCCCACATCATCATGTCTTCCATGTTACACATTTTGCACTCAAAATTTCGGAGACATACAATTTGGCCATCGGGGCCTCACATCTCCTGGGGAACCCTTGTCACCTTATTTTGAAGCTCGTCCAACCTCTTTCCATACTTGGCCATTTCTTGGAATCTCTTTCACGGATCATCGGCTTGGCGGGTTCACGAAATATCCAATTCCTAATCGATGTTTCTTGTGGTCGTCACCTTCACACTTCTTTCCAACTATGCAATAACTAAGTTTTAATGCTAACAACTCACCATGCAGAAACCGTAAAGATTTTCATTAATGAGTAAAATGCTCGAGGAGACAGTCACACTGACTATCCCTACACAACTTGTTCAGAAACATACAGAAAATATCTTCCCAAGTAATGGGATATCTATTACAAATTTCAATATATTAGCGAAAACGAGTCTGACCAACCGTTTCCCTATTCCATACTTAGCCACAGTTTCGATTGCATCTTCCCAGACAGGCGAGCTCAATATTGTGCTTCCATTGTTCTATGACCTGCAAACATCACCCAGAGTTCTGCGATATACAAACTGACTGCTAGACTTCCCCACCATGCCCTCTTCTATTTTACGCATTTTGCACTCAAGATTTTTGAGACATACAATTTGACCGTCGGGCCCTCACCTCTCTTGAGTATCCCATGTAACCCTATTTTGAATCCCGACCGACCACTTTTCATACTTATCCATTCCTTAATTTCTATTCCCCGTACCCTCCACATTCGCACTTGTTTCTAGATATGAAATTAGTAAGCTTTAATTCTAACAACTCATCATGCAAGAACCGTAAAGATTGTCATTAATGAGCGAAAGGATCGAGGAGATATCACATTAATATGCATCAAACTAAGATTTGTGGAGGGTTATATTATCCCTTCCAAGTTTTCATTTCAAACATCATTGAATGTCTTTCGTGTGTCGTCGGGTTAGAGAGTTCACGAAACCTCCAATCCTTAATTCCTCTTCATCGTACTCGCCACCTTCGCACTTCTAAGTATGCAATTACTAAGCTTTAGTGCTAACATCTCATCCTACAACAACTGTAGGGATTGTCATTAATGAGAAAAAGGATTGAGGATATTTCCCATTCACACACATTAGACCAAGATTTGTGAAGGGTTATATTATCCCCTCCAACTGTTCATTTCCAACATCATCTGGAGAAAACGGACGTTCCCGTAAACTTATGGTAGCAGTTCGACAATAGTTCTGTGGAGATACAGTGAAAATATTCGGGCATGAGGACCAGAACATCCAATGGTCCACGACATACTCTTACTACTCATCCCTTCCTCCTAGAACGAAGTAATTTGGACCTCTGTAATTGCTCGTGCAGGCTATGTCCCTGAAATTTTTTATTGTAAGGAGGTGGTTTCTTGGTGGGCCGAGAGATATATTTTAGTCCAAAGAATTATTCCACTGCGGGACCACTCTCTTACTTCTTTGTCACCTCAGATATTCCGCAAGATGTTAAGATTGTCGAAGCCAACATTGACCTTCATAGGAGAAGACTGCAATTCTCCCACTTGTTGTTTTCTTTGCATACGGGGTTTCACAGGCTTATTTAGTCAACAATCCATGGCAACAATGCCCATTGTTACTCTACACCAGGAGAACTTCTATGTGCTCACAAACTTTGTCAATGAATCCGTAACATTCTTTAAAGTGTCAACATTTTCCAGCAACACCTTGTTTTCTTCAACCATGTATCTCACAAAGTGATACTGAACATCAATATGTTTTTTCTTCAAATGATAAGCAGGGTTCTTTGCCAGGAATATTGCACTATGACTGACACACTCTAATATCACTGCTTTTTCTACCAACCCAATACCTAAACACAATCTTTGTAACCATACTGCTTCCTTTCTTGCATGAGTGGCTGCCATGTATTCATCTTTGTAGTTGAGAGTACCACTACAACCAGTCTTTTTCTCATCCAATTGATTGCTTCTCCAAATAGGTTAAACACATACCCACTTGTGGATCTTCTGCAATATAGATATCCAACCCAGTATGCATCAACATGTCCACCACTCTTTCCAATCTTGGTCTTCCTTGGTAGCACAATCCATAATTGGTAGTGCCACGCAAATACTTGAAGACCCTCTTTACTATTGTCCAATGCTCCTTCCCTGGTTTTGACATATACCTTCTCAAAACTCCCACTGTATGTACAATTTATGGTCTATTACAAACCATTGCATACATCAAACTACCAACTGCGCTGGCATATAGAACATGGGAGATGTCCTCTTCTTCTTCTTATGTCTTGGGACACTGATCTGTAGATAAATTTACACCTATATGAATAGGAACCTTGACCAATTTACTTCCATGCATATTAAACTTCTGCAATATTGTCTCAACATATTTTCTCTGATTCAACCAGAGTTTCATGTTTGCACGATCTCTTTTAATCTCCATTCCCATAATGAAGTTAGCAACACCGAGATCCTTCATGTCAAATTTGGAGGATAGTTGTGATTTCACCTCCTTGATAACA
>SNQJ01S0009757.1:58115-84052 GCA_010110895.2 Picea sitchensis | reverse complement strand
ACGTCTCTTTCTTCACTCCTTTTTTCTAATGGTTCTAACTCTATTTGGATTTTGGCATCTCTCTCTTCTCTTTTTTTTTCTATTGATTCCATATAATCGTAAAGGATCTCTAGGGTGATTTTAGGAGGCCTCCCCTTGTTAGGTTGAGTTTTTGGAATACGTGGTGGAGTGCTCATATTGAAAAGAAGAGAAAAAAGATGTAACAATTATTATTATGGATTGACTTTATCTCTCAAAACAACTTTTACTTCTGAAACTTAAAATAAATAAATAAATAAAATATATTTAAATCTCTTTACATAAAATTAAAATTGAATCAAAGTAAAAAGTGACTCACCTCATTTGAGATTTCCAAATGCTCAACCCTTTGAAGAAGCCAAAAATAATTTCTGAAAATGGCAAAGAAGTCCAGAGAAACTACAAAGATTATTCTAGGTAAAAAGGTAAAAACTACAGAGATTATTCTTGTTCAAAACCCTAGATATATAATCTTAGAAATAAAATATCTCCTAAAAAAAAATAGAGAAGTATTATTCGCGTTGAAAACCCTAGATATATAATCTTAGAAATAAAATATCTACTTAAAAAAAAAAAAAAGTATTATTCTCGTTCAAAACTGCAGAGATATAATTTCAAAACCACAAAGAACTAGTATGCTCGTTCCAAACCTCAGATAAATATTAATTTCAAAACCGCATAGAAGGAATAGTATGCCCATTCCAAACCTCGGAGAAATATTAATTTCAAAACCGCAGAGAAGTAGTATTCCTTCAAAACCGCGGAGAAATATTATTTTCGTTCAAAACCGCAGAGAAATATTAAAACTTAAAATTAAAATTAAGGGGTTGGGGCGATGCCTTGTCCAAAAAAAAAATTAAAATTAATTTTAATTTAAAAAAAAATTAAAACTTAATTAAATCTATTTGTGTACTTGTGTACTTGGTCCCAAGGTGTCGAGGGAGATTCCCCACATCGTCCTAGTGATCGAAAAGAAGAAAACACTTACAAAAAAAAAATAAAAAAAATCAAAGGCAATAAAACTGTAATTTTTTAAAGTTTTTTAAAAAAAATTAAGTTTGAAGTATAGTAAATTTAGGAGGGTCTTATTATTTAGACTTAAAATGTGATAAATTTTGTCAAATTGTTTTTCAAAATATATAATAAAAAAATGAAAATTCATGATCTATTTCCAAAACAATATAAAAAATCACATGAAATTTAAGGTTAAAAGGTTTAATTTATTTTTTTCCTACAACATATAAAATTTGAAAATAAATTGATTTCCCGATTACTCTTACTCCAAAATATTCAACAAGCGTTGCTCAATAGTTGATGTGATGTAAAACACCAAAACAAGAGTGTGTGTGTATATACCAAGTACTATACCACTTGTTAGTTTGTTTAGTGCATATGGGATAAATAAAATAAAATAAGATTATGTATATATATCAAATATAATATAAACCATCTCTATGTTTAATCAATGTGAGATAAATTAAAAAATATAAAGCATAATGTAATTTATTAATTTATGATGAATTAATAGAGTAAGATTTATTTAATATTGAAGGTAAAATATTAAAGATAATCTTTAGGGAAAAAATGTAGGAGAAAATTGGGAGGGAAGATTCAGGGGGGAAACTTTTGGGAAAATTTGGAGGGAAAAAATTTTGGGAAATATTTAGAGGGAAAATTTGGGGGGGAAAGTTTTGGCAAAAAATTGGAGGGAAATTTTGAGAGGGAAAAATTGGGGGAATATTTTGGAGGGAAATGTTCATTCCACAAGCTATAAGAATGTCATTGGGAGAGTGGCCATTTACACCATTCTATGTTTGTAGTGAGCAGTGATGGCTTCATCAGATAGAGAGGATTTTATTTATGGAGCATCAACATCTTTTTCACATGCCTCCTCTTCTCAGACTGACAAATGTGGTGGGAATACTTCTAATGTAAATGATGAGTCATATGTTTCACCCAGTGAGAACTTTGATCATAGTGCAAGCAATGATATTGAGCATATTGATCATGAAAGTCCAATTTCTAAAGACTTTTAAGTCACCAATGATGAAGGGGAGGAATATGGTGAAAAAGATGATGAATATTTTCCTCCAAGTGAGGATTTCCAAGGTACTACTGGTGATGATGAATATTTTCCTCCAAGTGAGGATTTTGAAGGTGGCGATAGGGATGATGAAGATTTTCCTCCAAGTGAGGATTTTCAAGGTAGTAAAGATGATGATGAAGATTTTCCTCCAAGTGGGGATTTTCAAGGGAGTAAAGAGAAAGATGAATATTTTCCTCCAAGTGAGGATTTTGCAGTTATTGATGAGGATAATGAAAATTTATCTCTGAGTGAGGATTATAAATGTAGTAGAGAGGATGATGAAGATTTTCCTCCAAGTGAGGATTTTGAAGGTACTAATGAGGAGGATGAAAATCTTCCTCCAAGTGAGGATTTGCAAAGCACAAATAAGGATAATGGAGATTTTCCTCCCAGTGATGATTTTGAAGGTACAGATGAGGAGGAAGAAGATACTCCTCCAAGTGAGGATTTTGAAGAGACTAATGAGCATGATGAATATTTTCCTCCAAGCGATGATTTTGAAGGGACTGATGAGGATGGTGAATATTTTCCTTCAAGTGAGTATTTTGAAGGGAATAATAAGGATGATGAAAAGTTTCCTCTAGGTGAGGATTTTGAAGGTACTGACATGGATGGTGAAGGTATTGTTTTAGCAGGAGAAATTAAAGGTTCCAATGAAGATGATGAAGAGTTTCCTCCAAGTGATTATTTCCAAGGTACTAATGAGAATGTTGAATATTTTCCTCCAGATCATCATTTTGAGGGAAGTAATGAGGATGATGTAGAATTTCCCGCAATTGGAGACTTCAAAAGTAGTGAAGATGATTATGTCAATTATGGACACTTTCTTGCAGGTGATTTTGTTGTTGATGATGATCTTGATATTTCTCTTCTCAACGAGATTATCAATGAAGATGATGATGGACCTAAGAATGGATATCATGTTCTAAATCATTCAAGTGCAACAAATCAAGGTGATCAACAATCTCGTGTTCGGTCTCCTCGGAATGTTATGTATGATTATAGTGAGAATGATATTCCTCCTAATGATGATGTTCAAATAGTGTAAAGATTGAAAATAAATATTGTGTCTAGGATGAGGACTAGACCTTTTTATATCAATCCAAATCATTCTAGTTATACAAGGTCCAGGAAATAATTTCTCACTAAATAATTTTCCATCCGTGATTTGATTTCTAGTGATTGTTGTCATACGAATTGTTTGAAAATTATAGACTACATGTAGGCCTTGCAGAAAAGGAAGAATTATTTGTCAATGAATAAGAGCATGAAAAATTCATATTTAGTGGGGTGCATGATATCTACGAAGACAGGATATGATTATCACATTGGTAATATTTTACTTTGCAGAAAGGATTTCAAAAAAATCCACGCAATTGGTAATCTTCGTCTATCAAGGATCCAAACAAGATTGGAAAAAGATCCTACATTTTATTCAAAGGTACATCATGGACGAGAGATTGGCCCATTAACAAACAATGCATTGGCATGGATGCGAGCCTTTTTTTCCAAACATGGAGTCTCTGCCATATAGAGAGACAATACATATTCCAGATAATTTCTCAAGGAATGAAATCTACATGTTATACAAAGAATATGTTGAAAGTGTTGAAGGAAATCATAATTTTATTTCATATGCATATTTTACAAGAGTATGGAAGAGACAATTCAACAATGTTCATATTCCTAAGAAGTCAAGGATGGGGATTTGTAGTATATGTGCTTCTCTTAAGGAAAGAATAGATAAATTTGAAGGGGTAGAAAGAGGTATATATTTACAATTTTTTTTTGTTTAAATTCGATAGTTATCAACTATGAAAACATATTATCAATATTTTCATTCTGTGTCATGTGCAGATTCTATAGTCAAAGAACTTCAAGAACATAGGAATCAACAATCAAGTGGAAGAAAAAATTTGTACAAACACAGAAAGAAGTGTTATGATGCTCTGGATAAATATATGGGTATGATTGTAACGACCCTCGTCATTACGAAGACATGTGACTCAAAACTCATACATTTTTATTTATTTATTTTAGGCGAGAAAGTAATAACGACCATACATTCAAACATATCACAACACGACGATGAACACAATGTAGGAAAATCACGCAACAAGGAACATAACGACGGGCTAGCATACTAGCACATCAAGCAGTTGGATGCAACATACGAAAATCAATTAGATAGAAGAAAACGACTACACGCATGTCCTACCCTGCAAGGTTAGGACCTCCAGGACACATAAGCAATGCTCAAGCCCAAGTTCCCATCGATTTTGACCATTTAAGGTCTCAAGGTTGGCAACTGTTCTGAGGAACAAAGATGTTTCTACATCCCAATCGACACACGCAAGATCACGCCTACCAAGCTAAAAGACGACATCAATCCATCCAGACACAACAACTTCGATGACCAGTAACTAGAACCCTTACGAAGAGAAAGAACCCAGTCACATTAAAACATTACAGAACCAAAGACAACATCAATTACAATGAACAACCATACCCACATCGGGAAGCACAAGACTCAAAGCCAGGTTATCATACGCGGCTGTCGCTCAAGTGCGCCTTGATCCCGTCATAAGGAATCATGTCGTTGTCATGCGACAAACGTGATTGTAACTAAGGTGCAAACTTAAATAGTCACGAATACTTAAACTCAAGACACAATCACCCGAATGCCAGGAACCCCCAAACATAATTGCCATACCTTATAATAAAGGTAAATATGTGATAACACATTAATAAAAGTAAATATGTGATATCATTAATAAAAGTAAATATGTGATAACACATTAATAAAAGTAAATATTCATAACACATTAATAAAAGAAAATGTGTGATAACACATGCGATAACATTAATAACAGTAAACCATTATGACAGTTGCAACCTAAATAATTTCTAAATTGTTGTAAAGATTTAGTTATAGTGAGCGATAATCACAGTGTTCATAATAATACCTTAATTGTAAAAAAATCAAATGATCAAAATGGGATAACCACAATAGTGGGTCCCCCACCTTAATTTCAACTACCCAAGCCATGATATAAAATATTCCTAAATTACAACCTGCCAACGCTAACACCTAACATTTAGAAATCTCTGTGTGATTCGTTATATCTCGGTGTAGTTATTTAAATCGCAGTGTAATACATTAAAATCTCTGGTAATTATTTACATGATAAAAAAATCTAGGCGTAATCAACCAAGATTCTAGGATTTAGAAATATTACCTTTACCAACGGTCAATAAGTGTGATTCTCAAACAAAGAAATAATTAAATATTAATGCGGATTAGAATTAATTAAATGGTCACCTGTCAATGAATCGAAATTCACCCAACAATGGAACCTCTACTGTCATGCTCAGAAATCGTAGAACATAAGTCAAGGGATCCGCCACTTGGCCAAATAAAATTTTACAGTCACAATTAAACCATCTTATGTTCTACATGCACAAGGTAAGTAATATGGCATTAGAATTGTTTTAAGAAAATAAAGAAAGTTCCCACTAAAAATATATGCCATATTATTCGTTGTCATGTAAGGAGACGATTCACAGAACCACATTACTCGCAATGCACAAGATCATAAAAACATAATCGCTTCCAGGTACGAAAGAGTTACACTGCCCAGTATTAATCACAATTAAAGGATTATAAAAATATAATTCTCTTCCAGGTATGAAAGCATTACATTTCTCTTAATTTTTTTAAAATAATAAGGCATCCAAAGATCCAATGGATCCCAACCGTTCTCCTACCCACACGCGTTAAAGGGGAAACACACAGCTAAGGAGGTAAGGTAAGAAACACACATTTAAGGAGGTAAGGTAATAATGAGTGCGGATCACATGAAGGGAAATGCTAGTTCCTCCCACACAGATCAGGTTGATTTGATTTATCAATCTCCACACAATAGGTATTTATGGGAAGTCGATCATAACTTAGGAGAAACAGATTGGAGCATTACTCTTGTTGCAATCTAGACCAATCTCCCAATGACAAAGATCATGCCAAAACTTCTCATGATCTAGATTGAGCACATCCTACAACCACGTTACCGACTGTGCTAAGAACTTATGAAAACAAATCCCCCTTCATGGTGAATATTTAGGTGTTCCAATATCCTCTGTACTCCTTTGCAGGTCCACGAAGGCACTACACATCAACAACTTATGGGAAGAAATAATCAGCATCACCACACACTAGTCGTATCTTACAAGATTTAAGAGGTGAGATGCAAGGTCAACGTCATTTTTTTTTCCAAGTAACAGAAATGGACTGCGAAGTACCCATCGCCTATATAAGGAGCAGGCTACAGGATCCAAGCGTAAAGAGAAACACATACCTGGGTAAGTGAGCCAATAAGATCCTAATAATCCGGTAACAGCCAATCCCAACCAAAGGATATAATAAGTCTTGAAGAACAAGGGAATTGGGATTTCGCTGGATAACCAGAAAGTAAAAACATCTTTAATGGTTATTTAGTCAGGCCACTCAATAACGTTTGGTCTAGTCAGATTGAGTTTAGTAAAAAAACATTATCAGGCAAAGTGGAGCTTGGGTTAAGCCTAGCTCTGGATTCGTCACAACTTCAAGGCATAAGAAGAAATATTAAAAATTAACGCAGCTAACAAAAACCACACATACCAAATCAAATGGATAGAGGAAGGGGCCAGGATGGAAATGAAGGGATCTCCAGAGAGGCAAGGAGCGTAATCAAGCAATCAAACAAAATCATTCTTATTAACTGAACATTTTTTATTTCTTGCAACAATTATCTCAATAGATTTCAATTAAAGTGTCGGTAATTCACTACCATATTCATCACTATTAACATTCATATACAGAACATTGACCAAAACACAATGCAAATTGCACATGTGTACCAAACCCAAAGGCAACGAACTTGATGTCGTTGTCCCGCGCGTGCGCTCTGTCCAAATCTTGTTTGTCGACCAATGAGACCTCACCGGTACCTCCCAACCAATGCTAAGGGTACTCTTCTTACCCCTGAGCCCCCCCGAGCCACAAATGGGCCACACACACAATATCAGAGAATGCTAGCACCCAAATCACCTCACAAGGTCGAGCTACCACTAGTTACCCGAGCTGGGTATCCCAACTCCCACAAGAGAAACTCAGTCAAGATAAAATTTCTGCAGCATAACGTTACGCAAGCCAGATGTAATCCATACTCCTCCTCCGCCATCCTTTTTATAGATTTTTCTTATTCATTAGTTTCCCAAAACCCTCATTAGATTCCTTTTTCATTTAATTAATTTCAAAAAACCTCCCCCGTACACATGTTGCCCGATCCCCTAGTTGCACCAAAAAATCAATTTATTAATTAATTAAATTTGTCTATTTGCCTCACCCACCTAAAAGAGTTTCTAAAAACACTCCTCGATGTCCCATTATTCCCTTACAATTCTTAAATGACTTATGCCTTCCATAAATCCTAGTGGAGTTCTTAATTAGAAAGTTACAAAGGCTATATTCCTTACTAAGTTAGGCATTCCCCTTTTTCTTTAAGTTTCCCCTTTTCTTTAAGTTTCCCTTTTTCTTTTAGTTTCCCTTTTTCTTTTTAACTAAGTTCAGAATTAGCAAGTTCAAACAAAAACAACCAATTACCCCTTTTATTAATTAAACCTTTATTAAAATTCCCACTTTAATGATTAATGCTTGAATTTTCTTTACCCCCTTCTTGTTACATGTCTAATTAGTTTTTTTTTGTTCTAAGGTTCTACTCAGACCTAGGTTTTCAATTTACTAGGCTTGGCGATAGTTCTTAAGGGAATTTTTTTTTATTAAACTTTACTTATCACATCATTCATTTTAAGGTTGACCAGGTCCTAAGGAGGCATAGTTTTCTAGGCATTAGGTTTATTAACTTACCATAATTAAAATCATGGCGTGCTCTTCAGGACGCACTACGTGCTCCAAGGGTGCCACTCGCCTCTTTCCATTTTCTTTGCGTGATGTTCCCTTCAAGATGCACTACATGCTCCAAGGGTGCCACTCACGTCTTGACTGAATTTGGTAGAGGTCAAACCCCTGGAGTCAATACTCCATCGGGTTATCTTGTGAGAGACTAAGGGCCTCTAAGGGATAAACACCCTTCCTTGTTGCGCACCCCTTAGAATAATCATGAGTGACTGTCACAGTCTTCCCTCACAGCATCGTGGGTCTTCTCGAACTAGGTAATTGTTCACCTACAGTTCGAGCCACGACAGGAGTGATAGTAGTTTGTGGAAGGGATGGTGTCACACCTCTCCCTCAATGTATCTGGTTGTCGTGTATGACCCCTTTACTCCAAATGTGAGTCCTTTCAGCAAACTATCGTCAGTCTGCATCCATCAACGAAACATGTCAGCCATAACAATCAACATCATAATATCTAATCATGTGTACATATGTCATATCAACAACATTCAAACCCTAACAGTCCACTCCCTAACTCGATCTGGAGTCCAAGGAGTTCATCAACACCTCGACATCCTCTAACGTCCAGAGTCCTGCACACTCAGGAGAACCCAGTCAATAGCACATGTCGATGTAAATACAGCAAAATAACATATCATCAAATCCACCATATCTCATAATCATAATTAAAACAACGAATAGTATAAAGACCCAAATCACTTGCACGCAAGTGTCCCCAAAGAATAAGTCTTATCGGTGCACGCAAGAGCGGGATGTTACATACACCCCCTCTTGTTTTTAAACTTTTTCTCGAAGTTTCACAGTATGTAAGTGCCGAAATAAAGTGTATCATAGTATCATATGTCTAGCTATCAAACAAAAATGGAAACTATTGACGCATATCATATGTGTCCTCCCAGGTCGTCGAGTGTGGACTGTAGTTGTCCCACTGAACCTTGACCTAATCTATTGTTTGATACCATAGATGTCAAATGTGATGGTTCAGGATGTGTATTGGCTCCTCCTTAAGCGCACCCTCGTCAGATACCTACAAGGAACTCATGTCAATAACATGAATAGGATCACTAACATAATGTCTCAAAATAGATACATGAAAAACATCATGCATACGCCTCAAGGAATCAGGCAAGGCTAGTTGATAGGCCACAGGCCCTTTCTTTTCCACAATCTCGAAGGGTCCCATGAACCTAGGAGAGATATTATCACCCTTTCCAAACTTGATTGAGCTCTTATGTGGTTTCACCCACAAGACGAATCGATCGCCAACTTCATAACTACGGTCGACACGATGCGCATCAACATAACTCTTCTGTCGATCCTGTGCTTCCTTGATCCATTGCCTTATTTTTTTCATTTGATCTTCCATTTCTTGGATTTCTTCTGGTCCCACAAGGACCCTGTCCTCAAGCCAATCCCAACTCAAAGGCGTCTGACACGGTCGCCCATAAAGAAACTCAAAAGGCGCCATCTTAATGGTGCTTTGATAACTGTTGTTATATGAAAATTCTACCAGTGGCAAGAATTCTTCCCAATGCTTTTGTTGGTCCATCATGTACATACACAACATATCCTCCAATATTTTGTCCATTCTCTCGGTCTTCCCGTCTATCTCCGGGTGATATGCGGTACTAAAGTTAAGTTGGGTTCCTAAGGCCTCTTGGAAACTAGTCCAAAATCATCTTGTAAACATTGATCCTTGATTGGAAATAATCCTCTTTGGCACGCCATACAGCATCACAATCTCGTTGATGAAAACTCTAGCTATGTCAGGTGTCTGATACGTCGTATGCACGGGAATAAAATGAGCACTCTTCATTAGAGTGTTGATTACCACAGAAATCGAGTCATGTCTCCTCGCCGTCAGTGGAAATCCAACAATGAAATCCATCGAAATGACTTCCCATTTTGATTCCAGAAAGTGTGTGGTCATAGTAATCATGTCGGATGTCTATGTTCAACCTTCACTTGCTGACATTCTAGACATCTTTCCACGTAGTTGACTATGTCTGCCTTCATACCTTTCCAGAAGAATAAGGGTTTAAGGTTTGCCCTCATCTTCGTGACTCTTGGGTGATCCATGTACAATGCTCTATGAGCCTCATTTAGGATCAAACTCCTCAACTTGTCGTTGGGAAGTACGTAAATTTGATTTTTCAATATCAATAATTCATTGTTTTCCAACGTAAATCCTTCAAATTTTGGTACCATCATTGTGTTTTGTCCGATAAAATCCTTGACCTCTTTGTACCATTCATCGTCGTGTTGTAAAGTTAGAATATTTTCACGTAGATTCGTCTGAAGAGACATCACAAAAAATATGCGCGGTCTCCGACTCAACGCATCAGCCACTCTATTCACTGTTCCTTTTATGTAAGTAATTTCAAAATCATACTCACTAAGCAATTCCAACCAACGTCGTTATCGCGCGTTCAAGTCGCTTTGCATAAAGATGTGTTGTAAACCACAGTGGTCCATTTTTAGTTCAAATTTTCGTCCAATAAGGTAGTGTCTCCATGCTCTCAAGGCATAAACAATGGCTAACAACTCCAAATCAGGTATCACATAGTTCTCCTCATTCCTTCTCAACTTCCTCGAGATGTAAGCGATCACTCGATTGTCTTGCATCAAGACTCTTCCTAAGCCTTCCTTGGATGTGTTAGTGCATACCAAGAAATCCTCTTCCATGTCAGAGACCTTTAGTATCGATGCTATCGTCAACATATCCTTGAGCCTATGAAATGCTTCCGCGCATTTCTCAGTCCAAACAAACTTCTTGTTCTTCTTTTGAAATTCTGTAATCGGATTTTCTATCTTCGAAAAACCCTCAACGAACCTTCAATAGTATCCCACTAAACCCATGAAGCTATGCACTTATGGGACATTTGTCGGCACAGGCCATTCCATAATAGCCTTGGGATGACATGCCGTAAGTAGTGAATCTTCGATTGATAAAACAAGCATTTAGATAGTTTCCCATACAATTTGTTCTCTCGTAGACACTATAGTACCAAGCACAAGTGCTCGTCATTCTCCTCCATCGTCCGAGAGTAAATCAAAATAGCATTAATGAATACTTGGATGAACTTGTCCAAGTATTTGCGGAACACCCCATTCATCAAACTCATAAATACATCTGGGGCGTTCGTCAGTCCAAACGGTAAAACAGTAAACTCGCAACATCCAAACCTTTTCCTAAAGGTGGTCTTAGGGATGTCTTCCTCCTTGATCTGTAATTGGTGATACCCTGATATCAAGTAGATCTTTGAAAACATCATCGCACCTTTCATCTGATCAAACATATCATCAATCCTTGGCAACGGATATTGATTCTTGATCGTTGTTTTTTTCAATTGATGGTGGTCAATGCAGAGTCTCCACGACCCATCCTTCTTCCGTATGAAAATAATAGGTGTGTCCCATGATGACACACTTGGACATATAAGTCCTAGGTCCAGCAACTCCTTCAGTTGCATTCTCAACTTCTGTAACTCTATGGTCGACATCCGATAAGGAGTTCTTGCTATTGGTTCAATTCCCGGTTTTAGGTCGATGGTAAATTCCAAATCCCTCTTTGGTGGCATCCCAGGTAACTCCTCGAGGAAGACATTTGCAAACTCTTGCACCACTGAAAGGTTTTCTAGACCTTCCTCTACGCTATTTTCGTTTAATGAAAGGATCGCATATAGCTTACATCCCTTGTGCATGCTCTTCCGTAGCTGCAAGGAAGAGATGAACCTCAGGGAAACTCCCTGGTTCCAACCTACAATCACGCGTCTCTGTCCCTCATCATCGACCAAGCTCAATCATTTCATCTTAAAGTTGAGTATCGCCTCATGCGATTCCAACCAGTCCACACCGATCACGGCGTCATAAGACCCTAATATCATGATGTACATGTTGGAACTTTTGACAAACTCTCCCAGGTTAAGGCTATAGCCCATCACCTTCCCTCCAACCTTCTATTTGGCTCCTGGAGACATTTCAACAGAGCTAAACTCGTACTGTTTGACTACCTTTACCTTAATTTTTTTTAGCGTTGTATCAGAAATAAAACTCTATGTAGCACCTTGATCTATCAAAATACTAAGGGTCTGGTCAGCGACAGTACTTGATGTCTCGAGCACAGTTGACTGGTGCTCTGCCTGGTAGTTATTTATCGTTGCATGAATCCAATGGGACTTCCCAAATCTCCCACGGTAGTGGGTCCGACTGATCCAGATGCTCTGGTCCTCTCAATTGGGCAATCACGCTGGTAATTTGGCTCTCCACATGGCCAACACCCTTTCTTCGATCTAGTACTCCTGGTACCTAAAGTAGAAGTTGACAGCCCACTGGCCTAGAACCTTGGTATGTTCTGCTGAACAGCCTAAAATGTTGTTGTTGTGGTTGATGTTATTGTTGTTGTTGTGGTCCTCGGTAAGGATTTCACTGCTAAGGCGTTGGTCGTCATGGTGCAGTGTATGTGGATCCTCTCTGAGTGCCTCGAAATCCTAGTGAATGTCCAGCTGGTGTTCGATGTTGCAGCGCACCAGATGACACTTGTTCTACTGGTATTACCAGAGTCCTGCTCAGACCCCCGCTGATAAGATCCTCCTCTACTATGAGGAACTTATGAACAACATCGTGTAAGTTTTTAGGCATTTGAATTCTCACTTTTGCCTGAATTCTAACATTAAGGCCAAACATGAACTTGTTGACCTTAATTTTCTCAGTATTCAAGTGCGAAACATATCGAAGAAGCTCCATAAAATGGGCCTCATACTCGGGCACCGTACTACCGCCATGTCACAAAGCATTGAATTCGTTGACCTGACGCTTAATGAATTCCTCAAACAAATACCTCTCCCAGAACTGTTCTCGAATAGTTCCCATGACACGTCTTCGACGACCATGTTCAATTGCAGCAGGAGCGTCTTCCACCATAGAAGATCTCTCCCCTTCAGTTGAAAGAACGCCATGCAGACCTTCATGTTGGAGGTATAGTCGTGAAGTACAAAGCATATCACCATATTCTCCAACCATGCCTCAGTGGCTGCGTCGTCCAGGGCACCGAAGAAGTCGGGAAATTTGACCTTCTCGAGTTCTTCATGAATGCTACCAGTACCGACCAGAGCATGCGATGGACCCTCAGGAGGTGTCGACGCCCTGGCCTCATCTCTATCCAAATGGTTGATCAGTTCCTTAGACATCCTCTGAAAGGACCTCATCAGCCCAACCACATCACCCATCGCTACATGTTCCTACCCGACAACTTGTTTGTCTCCCTGGGGGTTAGACCCCTCGGGCGTGGATGCTACTGGAGGTATCATGCCTCCTCCCCTAGCACCTCGTCATCTGCCTCTGTGGCGTCCTCTGACCATGATTACCTGCACGAATACAATCAATTTTAGTTAGCAACATTTTAATCAAGTACTCAATCAATGGAAGCCATAGTGATCCCAAGTCGCAGGTCGTACTGGCTCTAATACCATATGTAACGACCCTCATCGTTACAACAACATGTGAAACAAAACTCGTACTTTTATTTTTTTGGGNGGGGGGGGGGAGAGTAATAACAAACATACATTCAAACATTGTAACACGAAGACAAACACAATGTAGGAAAATCACGCAACAAGGAACATAATGACCTAGCATACTAGCACATGAAGCAGCTGGATACAACATACAAAAATCAATCAGACAGAAGAAAATGACTACCTGTTTGTCCTACCCTGCAAGGTTAGGACCTTCAGGACACATAAGAAACGTTCAATCCCAGGTTCCCATTGATTTTGACCATTTAAGGTCTCAAGGCTAGTGACTATTTTGAGGAACAAGGAGGTGTCTACATCCCACCCGACAGATGCAAGATCATGTCTACCAAGCTAAAAGAAGACATCAATCCATCCAGACACAACAACTTCGACGACCAGTAACTAGAACCCTTACGGTGAGAAAGAACCCAATCACATTAAAACGTTAAAGAACTAAGGACAACATCAATTACAATGAACAACCATACCCACATCGGGAAGCACAAGAATCAAATCCAAGTTATCATACGCGTCTGTCGCTCAAGCGCGCCTTGATCCCGTCATAAGGAATCATGTCGTCGTCGTGAAAAAAATGCAATTGTAACTAAGGCACAAACTTTAACAGTCACAAATACTTAAACTCAAGACAAAATCACCTGAATTTCAAGAACCTCCAAACTTAACTGTCATACCTAATAATAAAGATAAATATGCGATAACACATTAATAAAAGTAAATATGCGATATCATTAATAAAAGTAAATATGTGATAACACATTAATAAAAGTAAATATTCATAACAAATTAATAAAAGTAAATATGTGATAACACATGTGATAACATTAATAAAAGTAACATTAATAGCCGTAAACCATTATGACAATTGCAACCTAAAGAATTTCTAAATTGTTGTAAAGATTTAGTTATAGTGAGAAATAATCATAGTGTTCATAATAATACCTTAATTGTAAAAAAGTCAAATGATCAAAATGGGATAACCACAATAGTGGGTCCCCTGCCTTAATTTCAGCTGCCCAAGCCATGACATAAAATATTCCTAAATTACAACCTGCCAGCGCTAACCCCTAACATTTAGAAATCTCTGTGTGATTCGTTATATCTCGGTGTAGTTATTTAAATCGTAGTGTAATACATTAAAATCTCTTGTAATTATTTACAGGATATAAAAATTTGGGTGTAATCAACCAAGATTCTAGGATTTAGAAATATTACCTTTACCAGTGGTCAGTAAGTGTGATTCTCAAACAATGAAATAAATATTAATGCGGATTAGAATTAATTAGATGGTCATCTGTTAGTGAATCGAAATTCACCCAACAATGGAACCACTACTTCCATGCTAAGAAATCACAGAACATAAGTCAAGGGAGTCGGCACTTGGCCAAATAAAATTTTACAGTCACAATTAAACCATACTATGTTCTGTGTGCACACGGTAAGTAATATGGTGTCAAAATTTCTTTAAGAAAATAAAGAAAGTTGCCACTAAAAATCTATGCCATATTAATCGTTGTTAGGTAAGGAGAAAATTCACAGAGCCACATTACTCGCAATGCACAGGATCATAAAAACATAATCGCTTCTAGGTACGAAAGCGTTACACTACCCAACATTAATCACAATTAAAGGATTATAAAAATATAATTCGCTTCCAGGTATGAAAGCGTTACATTTCTCTTAAAATTTAAGAAGAATAAAGCATCCATATATCCGATGGATCCCAACCGTTCTCCCACCCACACACGCTAAAGGGGAAACACACAAATAAGGAGGTAAGGTAAGAAACACACAGCTAAAGAGGTAAGGTAAGAAACACACAGCTAAGGAGGTAAGGTAAGAAACACATAGCTAAGTAGGTAAGGTAAGACTGAGCATGGGTCACCTTAAGGGAAACGCTAGTTCCTCCCACGCAAATCAGGTTGATTTGATTTATCAATCTCTACACAATAGGTATTTATGGGAAGTGGATCGTAACTTCTGAGCAGCAAATTGGAGTGTTACTCTTGTTGCAATCTGGATCGATCTCCCAATGGCAAAGAGCATGCCAAAAATTCTCATGAATTGGATTGAGCACGTCCTACAACCACGTTACCGACTGTGCTAAGAACTTATGACAACAAATCCCCCTTCACAGTGAATATTCAGGTGTGCCAATCTCCTTGGTCCTCCTTTGCAGGTCCACGAAGGCACTACACAACAACTTATGGGAAGAAACAATAAGCATCACCACACATTAGTCGTATCTTACAAGCTTTAACAGGTGAGTTGCGAGGTCAACATCATTTATTTTATTTTTTTCCAAGTAACAGAAATGGACTGCGAAGTACCCATCGCATATACAAGGAGTAGGCTACAGGCTCTAGGCAAAAAGAGAAACGCAGACCTGGGTAAGCGATCCAATAACCAGAAAGTAAAAACATCTTCAAGGGTTATTTAGTTAGGCCACTCAATAACGCTTGGTCTAGTTAGATTGAGTTTAGTAAAAAAAAAATCAGGCGAAGTGGAGCTTGGGTTAATCCTAGTGCGGGATTTGTCACAACTTCAACACATATGAGATATTAAAAATTAACACAACTAACAAAAACCACACAAACCAAATCAAATGGATAGAGGAAGGGGCCAGGTTGGAAACAGAGGGATCTCCAGATGATCAAGGAGCATAATCAAGCAATCAACCAAAATCATTCTTACTAACTGAACAGTTTTTATATCTTGCAACAATTTTCTCAATAGATTTCAATTAAAGTGTCGGTAATTCACTACCATATTCATCATTATTAACATTCTTATACAAAAAATTGACCAAAATACAATGCAAATTACACATGCATACCGAACCTGAAGGAAAAGAACTTGATGTCGTTTTCCTGTGCGTGAGCTCCATCCAAATCCTTCTTGTCAACCGATGAGACCTCACCAGTACCTCCCAGCCAACGCTAGGGGTAATATTCTTCCCCCTGAGCCCCCTCGAGCCACAAAAGGGCCACGCACACAATACCAGAGAATGCTAGCACCCAGCTCACCTCACAAGGTTGATCTACCACTCGTTACCCGAGCTGGGTATCCCAACTCCCACAAGAGAAACCCAGTCAAGATCAAATCGACAACATAACGCTACGTAAGCTAGATATGATCCATACTCCTCCTCCGCCATATTTTTTATAGATTTGTCTTAGTCATTAGTTTCCCAAAACCCTCATTAGATTCCTTTTTCATTTAATTAATTTCGAAAAATCTCCCCCGTACACGTCGCCCGATCCCCTAAAATCAATTTATTAATTAATTAAATTTGTCTATTTCCCTCACCCACCTAAAAGAGTTCCTAAAAACGCTCCTCGGTGTGCCATTATTCCCTTACAATTCTTAAATGACTTACGCCTTACTTAAATCCTAGTGGAGTTCATAATTAGAAAGTTCCAAAGGCTAGATTCCTTACTAAGTTAGACATTCCACTTTTTCTTTAGGTTTCCCCTTTTCTTTAAGTTTCCCTTTTTCTTTTAGTTTCCCCTTTTCTTTAAGTTTCCCTTTTTCTTTTAGTTTCCCCTTTTCTTTTTAACTAAGTTCAAAATTAGCAAGTTTAGACAAAAACAACCAATTACCCCTTTTATTAATTAAACCTTTATTAAAATTTCCACTTTAATTATTAATGCTTGAATTTTTTTTACCCCCTTCTTGTTACATGTCTAATTAGTTTTTTTTTGTTCTAAGGTTCTACTCAGACCTAGGTTTTCAATTTACTAGGCTTGACGACAGTTCTTAAGGGCAAAATTTGTTATTAAACTTTACTTATCACATCATTCATTTTAAGGCCGACCAGGTCCTAAGGAGGCATAGTTTTCTAGGAACTAGGTTTATAAACTTACCATAGTTAAAATCGCAACGTGCCCTTCAGGACACACTACGTGCTCCAAGGGTACCACTCTCCTCTTTCTATTTTCTTTGTGCGACATGTCCTTCAAGATGAACTACGTGCTCCAAGGGTGTCACTCGCCTATTGACTGAATTTGGTAGACGTCAAACCCCTGGAGTCAATACTCTGTCAAGTGATCTTGTGGGAGACTAAGGGCCTCTAAGGAATAAGTACCCTTCCTTATTGTGCGCCCCTTAGAATCATCATGAGCGATTGTCACAGTCTTCCCTCACGGCATCGTGGGTCTTCTTGAACTAGGTAATCGTTAACTTACAGTTCGAGCCACGGTGGGAGTGCTAGTAGGTTGTGGTAGGTCTTCTGCCACACCTCTCCCTCAATGTCTCTGGTTTTCGTGCATGACCCCTTTACTCCAAATGTGAGTCTGGTCGGCAAGCTATCGTCATCCTGCATCTATCAACGAAACATGTCAACGTTAATAATCAACATCATAATATCTAACCATATGTACATATGTCATATCAACAACATTCAAACCCTAACAGTCCACTCCCTGACTCAATTTAGAGTCCAAGGAGTTCATCGATGCCTCAGCATCCTCTAACGTCCAGAGTCATGCACACTCAGGAAAACCCAGTCAATAGCACCTGTCAATGTAAATACAACAAAATAACATATCATCAAATCCACCATATATCATAATCATAATTAAAACAACCAATAGTATAAAGACCTAGATCACTTGCACGCAAGTGTCCTCAAAGAATAAGTCTTCTCAGTGTGCGCAAGAGCGGGATGTTACAATGATAATTGATGGCATGGACCAGGAAAAAAACACTTCTACCACATTTTGTTCGTACACCAAAAAATTTACAAGAAGAGAATTTCGTTCAATTTCACTTGGTTGGTTGTATGGTTTTTAATGGAACAATGTGTCCAAGGGTTTACTTCAAAGCTTCAAATATTCATAATGATGCAAATCTAACCAACACTTTAATTCATCATGTGATCAGTTATTGGAATGGTAATCTTCCTCAAGTTCTATATCTGCAGTTGGACAACACTAGTCGTGAAAACAAAAATCAAATTGTATTTGGATATATTAGAATGCTTGTTGAACTGGGAATCTTTCAAAAGGTTAAAGTTGGTTTCCTTCTTGTTGGACACACGCATGATCATATTGATCAAATGTTCAGTCATTTTTTAGTAACATTGAAGAGGGAAAATGTTGGAAGCTTACCATCATTAATTGAATGTATTAAGAAATCATGCATTCCAGAGCATATTATTCACATATTAGAAGAAACTATTGACATGCAAAGATTTATTCATGGATCACATGGTGAAGAAAAATGTATTGAGCAGCTTAATGACATTAGCTTCCAACATCAATTTTGCTTGAAAAAATTTGATGGTAAAACACTTATATGGGGCAAGAAGTTTTCAACTACTGTAGAATGGGGGCCTTCATCAGGTTTGGCATTTTTGAATTTCATTCCATATCGTCCAATATTTGCATCAAAGTTAATGGTATTACAATCAGTTGTTGAAATCCATAATGCACGAAGGCGTAATAGAGATGTAGATTATTCTGAATGCTTGGAGGAAATAAAAAAATTCCATTAAAGATACATATGAGTACTTTGATGTTGTTGATTCTATTTGGTGGGAGTCCTTTTTTAATGATCAAAGTCACATAATTTAAAACTCAACAAATGAAGATACATTTTTTAAGACTCCATTTATTTGGCCACAAAATAGGTCAAATGAATCTAAAGAAAGAAACATTGTTGAACAATGGGAATCTCAAGATGCTATTGAGTTTTCACAAGTAGAGGAAAGAGAAATGTATATTGGTTCTAGAATATCACGTGCACAATGTGAAGCCATGGAATATCTTTACAGGAGTTCAACACAAGATATTAAGGAGGGTTGCATGATTGCAGTCTTAGCGACTGAAGATCCACATGGTTATCCATTCTGGATTGCAAAGGTTATAAGGATCGATAAATAAAATGAAGATGTTATAGAAGTTGAATTTCATTGGTATGAAACAAGTACACACCCATTCAATGGTGTGTACAAGGAAGAGATGGTGGTTGAGAAACAGAACAACAGAAAGAGAAAAAGAAAGGGTCAAAATATAACTCGTCATCGCACCAACCTCTTAAAATTGGAGGATGATGAAATACTTGTCTATGACTTCAATTTGACAAAGAGAGGAACTCTTCGCTCTAGGACCATAAATATTATCAAGTGGTTGTTTCCATAAGAGATAAGTGAAAGATGGGATTATGTTGAACCTAGTCGTAGATCAAAGAGGCTTTTGACATCTGAACTTTTGGGCATACATGCATATTCAGATGGTGCACTCATTGATAATAGAGAAGAATATGGATCATCTACATCTTCATCAAGTCATTCATCTGAAGACAATGTAGATTATGATGGTGTGTCAGAATCCATGGATGAACTTGATTAAGTGTATGAAACATTTTATGTATTTTTTATCAATATGATGTTTGTATGGTAACCATAAATGAGTGTTCTCAGTTAAATATGATATTACATGAAGTTATGAATCATTTCTATGTTTTATGAATTATATGTTTTTATTATGGAGAATATATAACAAAATTTCTTAGCTCTTATGTTTTGAATATGGACAATGTAACAAAATAATTTATGTTTCATTAAATTTAATTTGTATAGACTTGTTTATTTAAAATAAAAAAATATTTTGAAGTTATGTTGAATGTTGACATCTGAAATGGTGATATTTTCATGCCATTATGTATTATCTTGCGGTTGGAGTGATAAACTAACCTTTAAAAAGTAAATATTTAAGGGTTGATTTTACAATTTGGTTTATAGTAGTGATATTTTTTTACACCACTTTCAAAAATGTGTTAATTTGTAGGTTTTGGTCGCAATGGTACTCGTCACACTAGGATAAGGTTTGAAATGAGGAATATTTTAACGTTTAGAAAAAAACATTTTTCTGTCGGTAGCACCATTCTTTGATTTAGGTATTGATTTTAAGGTTTTTCGGAGCAACTATACACATGTTTTAGGCCATGCTTGAAAAACAATTGTAATTTTAACCTCAAAAAAAGGGTGCTACCGGTAGGACTACTTTTTTATTTGAGGGTTAATTTTGTGGTTTTTAATGCAAAAATATGGGTTTTAAGGGCTAGAGTTATTGTTTTGAGGTCATAGTTCTCATTAAGTTGGTAATATTGTTATTTTTCTTTGTTCATATTCTGCCATGCTTTTGTATTATCAGACCTCTACTTGAATTGAGTGAAACACAACTTGATGTGCCTTATTACTTCATCCATTGTCTTAAGATTAAGGAATTTTATCCTTGTATGCTTGATGCATACATCTCATTTACTGCTAAACCTTTTCCTTTTTCTCTCTAAGGTAAGGTACATATCTCATTAAATTTACAAACTTAGTGACAAAGTCCTCAATAGTTATCTGTCCTAATTTGAGATCATGAAATTCCTTGGATTTTTTCATCATAGTATCTTTCTATTAAATACTTTTATTTAAATCTCTTTTTGAATGTTTTCTAATTCAATTCATTGTTTCTAATCTTATTCATTGTTTTGGTCTTCTGCCACCATATGGAAACTTTACTGTTTAGTTGGTACACTTCTAACCTAGCCCTCAAATTTCCTAAGTAATTATAAATTTGGAAATATTTCCCCATGTTTAGAAGCCAAGCTTTTGCCCCTTCCTTAGACTCACCATCAAAATTGGGTTGTCTGATGTTTTTAAATTCACCCAACAATTTGCTACCATGCCACTTCCTTTTCTTGGTTTTGGGTACAGTTTTTTGTAAAGTATCACTTTCAGAGTTATCCTCACTACTTCCTTCAGTTAACAGCTCTGTTTTGTCACTAAGTATTGGGTGATCTTTATGCTTGTGTGACTCTTCATTGGAAAATGTATTTTTAGTGTTGTTGGAAGTTTGTCCTATCTTCCTGTTATGTTTCATTTTCGTCCTCTTTTTTAGTAGGATTTTATTCAACTCTTCATATTCTTTACTAGCCTTGAGTAATTTTTCATTATTTTCTTTGATGCTTTGTAATTTTGCTTTTATGCTTTGCATGGTTTCCAACAATCCTAAAGAACTATCCTGGGGTTGTTCACTATTTATCTCCACATACATCTATGGACCACTTGGTGTTGATTTTCTAAGATCTCCATCCATGACACTTGTTTTTTTTCTTGATTATGATATGTGCAAAACTTGATTGATGTCAAATTTTTTTGTCTTAAACACGAGTTATGATTGTATGTTTATATGTACTATGAAAACTATATTGTTTTTCTTTTTTAGCCCATAAGGCCCTAGTGCTTGAACCATGCTCTGACGCTATTTGTAATGTCACCTTGAACACTAAAACAATTATTTTCTTTTTTTAATTTAATAGTATAATTTCTATTATTATTCAATTAATTATTCTTTCGTCCATTGAGTTGTTGATCTCAATATATAAACCACATGATGAGTCATAACATGTAAAAAAAAAATTGAAGGAGTTTCTTTCCATGAATCAATTGTCGTGATTAAGTCTATCAATATTATTGTTGAACATCCTCGTAACGACATCATTCAATATCAATTACCAATACCAAATTTTTATTTTCATTGTGTCGTAAATATTCAATGTCATAATTGATTTCTTAAATACTTTTGCAAGGATTTATCAAAGACTCAAAATGGATCTATCAATCCTGCTACCCCATCTGATACTTGTTTAACCTCTCCCAACACTCAACTCTTATTATATTTTGGTTGAACATGTTGAGTTTACGTGTAACCTGGTATTAACTATTCAAAGGGATATCTCTCACAAATAAAATTTAATACTCTTGTGGATCATCCATTTAGAAATGGGAATTATTTTTAATTAAAGGAACTATAATAAAAACTATGTATTCCCTTCAATTTAACAAAGTGTCAATTCTTATGTGCATGAAAACTTTACCTATGGCTTGGCCTTGGTTACAATGTAGTGGTTCTAGATCTATTGAGCTAACACTCACACAATAATATTACTATGAAGTTGTAACTCCAGTTTTCCACAATCTTAACTTAGCTTACCCATCCTCCAATTCACATACTTCCAGTCAATATTATTCCAACTCGAAGTGTACCATGTCATTTTGATATCGTTTGACATATTGAAGGTACATTATTCTTACTGCCAGAGTTTCACCTAACATCGTACTCAAGATACAATGCAATGGTTTTGCGCCTTCTCTCTCATTCCATTATGGTATGAGGAAAACCCTTAAACTATCGTGTTTTTACAGTGGTAGGGTTTCTACCCACTGATTCATTTTGTTATGATAGAGTTTTGGTGGATTTTTGCGCATAAGCTTGAAGTAACAAATTTGGTTCTCGTGTTAAATATATAATTTTTTTATCTCATTGTTTAAACAAACCTTTTGTTTGTTTATATTTTTACCCGACTATTCCAACTGACAATTTCTTCTTGTTCAGGTAGTGTAAATTTTCTGGATCGAGGCCATTCGTCAACCATTTCAATGGTATGCTTCCAAGTAAGACTAATAATAATTCTTCAAGGTAATTATGCAGGATCTTCTCATATTATTTTTGGATTTCTCATTATGCTAACTTAGTGAAGCATTATTGTCTTCGGAGGGGAACACTTTGTGGCTTAGTATGGGTCCTTTGAAAATAAATACTAAGATATCAAAGGAACTTTAATAGCTTTTTCATATCCAAAATAATGATGGAAATGTAAGGGTTTGGATAGGGTTTGCATTGGGTGTCTTCCTTGGAACTACGTCTGCTTGTTGCAATACAAGGCAACATAATTTACACTCTAGGATTTTCTCTTACAATGTATATTATTTAACTGCACTACGAAAATAACCCTTCCACTATCATTTGTAGGGTGGTCGATGCTGGCATAGCGTGTGCCCCCTTTCATGTCTGAGCATACCCAGGTAACCCAAAATGGTCTCTATCCCATAGAAGCGAGGTTAAGTCTTCATACTCTTGGCCTGAGTACAACGATTTCACCTATGTTCTTCTGGTTATATCCCACCAGGTTGAACCTCTCTATTAGTTATATGAGTAACATACTTGTTTGGGTTTATCAAATGTACAAGTCATAGCTAATCTCAACATTTAAATATCAGTTTATTCATATGTAAATTTGTTTTATTCAAACCGTTGGTGTATTAATTTCTCACTTTCTCTTACTCTGAGACTTGCTTAATTTCGAGACTTGAAGTTTGTCATGGCATAGTTTCCATTGGCTACAAAGAGTCTAGGTCATACAACAAACACTCTTATATTATTTTTAAGGGTTTAAAAAATATTCCATGTAACTCATAGAGTCGATGACTCTATGCATTGGTTAACATAAGTATAAATTGATATGACTTGAATTGAATATAATAACAACAATACTTCTCTGTTTAAGATTTCAAATATTCTCCCTGCTATTTGTTATTGATATTTCTATATATATAGAGAAACTGTACAAACCCTAAAGATTTCATTTGACAGTCATAATATATATTTATGGATAACGGTTTGTTTAGATAAACCCTATATTCACCATTTTCCTTTATGCGTTTTCTCCTTAAAACATTCTTATCATTTCATGCAAAATAGATAGAAATAGTTCTTTTGGATATTTTCAAAGTAACCATTGTAACGTGTTTTCTTGTTTGCATAATTCTACAAATTTCTCAATAAATTATTTCTTCTTTTTCCTTGAAATGTATAGAAGTAAATTAACAAATACAACAACATACATGCCATTACGTATTAATTTTGAGTAAAGATAAACAGTATTTCTTTTTCTAGGTAAAAATATTCTACTGATATTTTGTAATCAAAGAAATTATCTATGTATATCTAAGTCATTCTATCAGTATTTCTATATTTTCTTATAACACTTTCCACTGAGATAAATGCAATATTCTTTTTAATAGAAATATTGAGTCAACAATTTATTATTCTTTGTTACTAAATAATGTAGAATGAAATAAAGAAAATACAAGGATGGCATAGTTTGAGTTTTACTCTAGAGTATATATTATGAAAATATTACTACAATTTCATAAGTAATAAGAGCTTACTGATCTAAAAAAATCTAGAGTGATAGAAATATAACAAAAATATAAGTGTCATATCTGAACATGCTTCAGGACTAGAAACAAATTGAATAGAAAAATAATTCCTGCCAACCATAGACTAGAGAAACTAAGTCACTTGCTCCTATCACTCCCAAGACTAAACCATTATTTCACAGGGACTGAAATTTTCAATAACCTTCTCTAGGTAATTCAGAGTTTGATTTTTTCTCAAAACCATCAAACTCAAATCCTCTTCACAAGTACTCAGGAACATATTTCCTCCTTTATACTTGTCCTTCCTTGTTTCACCAAGGATAATAATAGCTTCCCTAGGTATTTTCCAAGTTACCTCATCCCTAACCCTAGGGAATATTCTTGGCCTAACTTTGTGCTAGATTATTCCTTCACATCCCACCTCTTTGGGAGTAGGTTTACACTTGTCCTCATGCAAAATATTTACTCTTGTGGTTTTTATCCTTTTTCACTCTCTTGGAATAATGTTTTACTCCTTTGGATTCTATATTCAATTGGTCTCTAGTTAAATAAAATGAATTAAAATAATATTTACAAAAATATTCATCATCATCAATGTTCATGATGATATAATTTTAGTATAAGTATTTTCTCAAAAACTTCATCAACATAAATATTCAAATGTTTATAAATGGAGGGACATTACAACTCTGATACCCTAAGGGATTACATTTCCAACACCTCTAAAGTTGGTCTTTCCTTTAGCTCTTTTTTCCTATATTTATATCCATATATGATTATCTTCTTGATCAGGGATCAAATTTTGCTCAATTTTCAAAGTGCTCGGAATGCGACGAAAATAGTGCCATTGCGTCTGTCTCATCTTCCTGATTCCGGCGGTATATTTACTTTCGCAAACGGAGTCCATATGGAGGAGATATCGCGATCTGTCCGCCAAGCCAAACAGGCAAAAATTCGGGATGCTGACTGTACCTGTCCGTACAGTCTATACGGCCACGTGGCAGGGCCGTACCATCATGATGACGTGGCAGGTGGGTGACATGGTGCATTTTGGTTGGTTGTTCGTTGGCGAGTAGCATGATGACACGTGTCCATTTGAGCGAATAATATGAGGACACGTGGCCCAACCTGAGGGCGCCACGTGTCGCTCATTCGTTGGTCATTATTTTCATATATAAAAGTTTATTTGGAGTCTGTGGGGTTCGACACCCGGACCTCCCCTCTTGTAAAGACTTTATATTACTCTGCTAGCCAACATACCGCCACTTGTCCCTTGTTAGAAAGGCGGGCCACATTACATTTATGTTTACATTATGTGTTATATGGAAAAGGGCGCGGGCCGGGGCT
>SNQJ01S0009757.1:39722-58105 GCA_010110895.2 Picea sitchensis | reverse complement strand
ATTGGCTACAAAGAGTCTAGGTCATACAACAAACACTCTTATATTATTTTTAAGGGTTTAAAAAATATTCCATGTAACTCATAGAGTCGATGACTCTATGCATTGGTTAACATAAGTATAAATTGATATGACTTGAATATAATAACAACAATACTTCTTTGTTTAAAATTTCAAATATTCTCCATGGATAACGGTTTGTTTAGCTAAACCCTATATTCACCATTTTCCTTTATGGGTTTTCTCCTTAAGACATTCTTATCATTTCATGCAAAATAGATAGAAATAGTTCTTTTGGATATTTTCAAAGTAACCATTGTAACGTATTTTCTTGTTTGCATAATTCTACAAATTTCTCAATAAATTATTTCTTCTTTTTCCTTAAAATGTATAGAAGTAAATTAACAAATACAACAACATACATGCCATTACGTATTAATTTTGAGTAAAGATAAATAGTATTTCTTTTTCTAGGTAAAAATATTCTACTGATATTTTGTAATCAAAGAAATTATCTATGTATATCTAAGTCATTCTATCAGTATTTCTATATTTTCTTATAACACTTTCCACTAAGATAAATGCAATATTCTTTTTAATAGAAATATTGAGTCAACAATAAATGCAATATTCTTTTTAATAGAAATATTGAGTCAACAATTTATTATTCGTTGTTACTAAATAATGTAGAATGAAATAAAGAAAATACAAGGATTGCATAGTTTGAGTTTTACTCTAGAGTATATATTATGAAAATATTACTACAATTTCATAAGTAATAAGAGTTTACTGATCAAAAAAATCTAGAGTGATAGAAATATAACAAAAATATAAGTGTTATATCTGAACATGCTTTAGGACTAGAAACAAATTGAATAGAAAAATAATTCCTGCCAACCATAGACTAGAGAAACTAAGTCACTTGCTCCTATCACTCCCGAGACTAAACCATTATTTCACAGGGACTGAAATTTTCAATAACCTTCTCTAGGTAATTCAGAGTTTGATTTTTTCTCAAAACCATCAAACTCAAATCCTCTTCACAAGTACTCAGCAACATATTTCCTCCTTTATACTTGTCCTTCCTTGTTTCACCAAGGATAATAATAGCTTTCCTACTTATTTTACCTCATCCCTAACCCTAGGGAATAATCTTGGCTTAACTTTGTGCTAGATTATTCCTTCACATCCCACCTCTTTGGGAGTAGGTTTACACTTGTCCTCATGGAAAATATTTACTCTCGTGGTTTTTATCCTTTTTCACTCTCTCTTGGAATAATGTTTTACTCCTTTGGATTCTATATTCAATTGGTCTCTAGTTAAATAAAATGAATTAAAATAATATTTACAAAAATATTCATCATCATCAATGTTCATGATGATATAATTTTAGTATAAGTATTTTCTCAAAAACTTCATCAACATAAATAATCAAAATTAAAATATTCAAATGTTTATAAATGGAGGGACATTACAACTCTGATACCCTAAGCGATTACATTTCCAACACCTCTAAAGTTGGTCTTTCCTTTAGCTCTTTTTTCCTATATTTATATCCATATATGATTATCTTCTTTTCCAAAATACTTCCATATAGCTTGGATAAATTGGGGCTAATTATAATGGTCCTATAATTGGAGGGATTTATTTTATCCCCACTTTTAAAAATAGGTATAATAAGGATTTTAGCCCCAAGGGTTAGCTCAATTGGTCTAGATCGCTTATCATGTTTTTTATTGGTCATGGGTTTGACTCTCTTGATTCCCTCGAGGTGAGGCCCCATAATCAGGTCCAATGATTTACCCCGCTTACCATCTATGGATCATGGGGAAGTATTCAAAAAGGTACAATAAGGCTTTGAATCTATGGATTGGGAAAGACTTGCTTGACTCATAAATTGAAGAGCTTGTGTATGTGAAGGATGAGAATAGAACCTCCAATTTTTAATATTTCATCTTGGTATCCTTCTATTTCCTTAGCTTTCTCGTTTGTGAGTCGTTTAACCCCAAAATTTATGTCTTCTATAGAAAAAAACTTTATCCTCTCTAGAAACATCTGGAATGTTTTCCGAAACATTAGGGGATTTGTGAATATTTTTAAGGTAGGAATTCAAATCTGTTAGAGGAATCATAACCATTTCTTTAGTTTTACAAGTCAAAAATTACCGCCAAAATTTCTTTGGATCTATCTTATATATGTGGGAAACCTTCTCTGGATTTGTATCTATTAATCTTATTATATTTCAAAGACTCATTAGAGGCATCCCTAATGAATTTTCTAGCAAGCTTACACTCATTATCATACCAAGAGTTGGAAATTATGTTTTTCCTTTTACACGACACTTCAATAGAGATATTTTTTTATGGAAGTAGAGAGGGTTGTCATAAAGTTACGATAAGGCCTTCAATATTGATCTTATATGATAGAAGATTTAATTTAGTGTTTAATTCCTTTACGAAAAGTTCAACTTTATTTTTGTCAAAAGCAAGTGCCTTTGGTTATTAGAGTTCTCTTCAATGGGATTTTTGTGCATGATAAATTTTAGAGTTAGGGTTAAAGGTGTGTGATTAGAGTCACGTTCATGGTCATTTAGAATGTCAAAATTGACTATTTGGTTCTATATAGGGATATTTGATATTACATAATCCACAACACTACTACCCATCCCATGGTTACAATTCATCTGGTTAGATTTTGGCCACTTAATTATACCATTGCAAATTATTAGATCTTGAGAGCTACAAAGATTGATTAGATCATTACCACACAAATTCTTAGTCAAATATTCCTAATTTATTTTGTATCTATTAGCTAAAAAAAGGTACGCATCTAACCATAGAGGTTAAGGTTGGAATAGTTGCTTAAGATAATAGCTTGATAAGTTACAGTTATAGCATTAAAGTATACTAGGAGGAGGATACTACCTTCATTTCTCAGAGTATAAATATCTTGTTGTAAGCTCTTATTATAAGGACAATTTTTATGTGGATTTTTTTTCTTATGAAAGGTAGAATTAATAGGCGTGAAATAAAAAAAATGTTATATACATCTTCTTAGCATTAATATCTGAAATTTCCATCCAAATAAACTAATTGAGAGGTTATTTCTTATGAAGATGAATGTGAGGATAAATGTTTGTTCTCATGTAACAAGTTATGCCTCTAGTCCCTCTACAAGAGGATTAACTACAATATAAATCCAGCTTTGTTAGGGACCTGAGATTCCTCATGCTCCCAAGTTTCAACCATAAATATAATGTCAAATTTACTTGGGATCCAACTTAATATAGGCCCTTTGTTCTAGGGAAAGCCCCTACCCAAATTGCTATTTATTGCTATCTTGTTGGTCTCTATCCCTAACAATAGCTTTTTGGTTCATAATTATTTCACATTTTCTTTCTTTCCTCGCTTCCTTTATAACATCCTAATTTAGCTTGATCTTTTGGAATGATGTATTCATTTACAAGCCCTTTTAAGCTCATAGTTTTAATAAGTATGTCATATTTATGGGTATTAGACCTTACCATAACCTTAATCAACCTATCTTTATGTTTAATTATTTTTCCCAACCTTTTTCTTCTATGAAGTCGATTGTTTCAATTTATTTTTTAGTTCACAGTTCCTCCTTGACTATTGCCAGCATGTCCTCATATTTTTGTTCTTTTATACCAAAAATGATGAGGTTCAAGGCTCTTTTATTATGCTCATGTTCTACCTCTACCAACTTACTCATTTCCTCTTTGATACATTTCATATCCAATTTTCTTTCCACTCTATTTAGTGCCAAATTGTTATGTGGTCCCTAAGATTACTATTTTCTTTGACCTCTTCTTCTTGCCTTATTGTTTTTGTGCTTGGCTTTGTTTTTCTATTTCTTGTACTCTAGCCTCCATTTTCTGCAATTGAGTGCCAAACTCTAATAGTTTATTATGTATATGTATGTCAATCTTATCTTCTAAGTATTTAAATTTATTATGAAGCATTGCTTCTAACTCACTTTGAAGTTAAGTTTCTCTCTCTTCTCTATGTTTGCCTAATGATTCTATATATTTATACAAATTTTCCAAGATTACTTTGCTAGGCCTCCATTTGATAGATTTTAGAATCTACTCTGAATTACTCATATTAATTACTCATATTGAAAAAAATATATATATATGTAATTGAAAAAAAAAACATGTGCACCTATTTACCATAGGGTTTGAATAGTCAACCACATGGGATTCACCAAAAACTCCACATGCCAAAATGTATTCAACCCAATAGACTATTTTTTCTTTAAAAAATATTATTTAACAATAAAAAAAATTCAAAATATCTTTAATTTTTAATATTTTTTATTCTAATCATAATCATATAAAACTTTATTCAATATCACATGTGAAATTACAAGATATAATATGATGTTAAGATGTTTAATTTTAATTAATCGCGAAAAACCGCGTTTACACGCCAACAAAGTAATTTTTCATTGTTTAAAGATATCCAGTTTTAATTATTTGCTTTTAAAAAACAGCCATGAGCACGAGGGTTGTAAAAATAATAAAATTTCAAGTATACATTAATGGTACTTATTTCTCCTCTCGTACGACTCTTAGTTGGTGGCGGCTCTGTATTTCTTTAGGGTTGTCATAAGTTTTGAAATTGCTTTTTCTCGTTCTTCTAATTTGTTTAACAACGTGTATACATAGCTGGAGCTCTGTATTTCTTTAGGGTTTTCTATAAGTTTTGAAATGGCTTCTTCTTGTTCTTTGTACAACCTGTATACATAGCTGGAGCCTCTACAGTTCTGACTCTACGACGTGAATTTTATTAAGTAAGACAGAAATCAGCTTTATCATATTTGAATAATTTATCGTAAAGGCATTGCAATGGATGCAGGACCAGGGGCTCCATGACTCCATGAAAAGAATATTGTATTGTCTATTGGAATCCCTGAGTAATGCTTGCAATAACGTTAGAATAGCGGTTGAGATCGTAGACGAATGGCAGTTACATGGACCAGGAGGCTCAAAAAGGTCTTCAACAGAGAACAACTTGACGGGACTCGAGGCCCTCTCGAATTATATCACATGCTGTTCTCTTTTTAACTAAAGATGTGATCTTCGGAGCGAGAGAGCCATTAAAAAAATCAATTAGACTTGCTTTTGAATGCTTGAAATATGAGAGTTAGCAGCAGCCATTAATTGCTTCAGTGTGTTAATGCGAAGCATCAGCAGATTCAGATTATGTTTTGATTGCTATAAGAGAGGGAATTCAGATGACTTGTGACCAATTGTGACTTGTACGTCTGTATGGTTTATTGAGTGGTACCTGGATTGTTCATCACTGTTAAGAGAGTACCTGAAATTAGAAAATGGGTCGGATTCCCTGTTGTTCCCAAGTTGGTTTGCACAGAGGACCCTGGACGGCCAAGGAGGACAATCTCCTTACCAGATGGATCGAATGGCATGGCGAAGGTGACTGGAGAAATCTCCCTGAGAAAGCAGGTCATTGTCCTTCAAATTTTCAATGCATTAATACTTGATCGTTTTTTGTACAACTGGATGAAATGTTGTTATAACGAATGCACGACACTGAAATGTAAAACCTAAGAATCGATACAATTTTTTTTATCTTTTTTCAAAGATATGAGCAGAGGCAGCCTGAAACATTTGGCAGCTTCATCAGCCTGAATCCTTTGAGTTATAGATTCTTGTGATATGTTCCGTTATGTGTTTACATGCGCATCATATACCGGTGTTGATCAGCTAAATTGTACTGATCACAGGAGCAGTTAGTAGCTTGGCTAGGTTAAATAGATCGGCGCCTTTTAGTAAGAAGTCGGTATGGGTGATTTTTTATGACATGTCTTGGTTATCAAGCTGATTTCATAATTAGTTTTAATTTTGATAAGAATTCTTAGTTATGAGGTTCAGTTCATTAATTTTAATTTTATTTAAATAAATTATTCATACTCACGTCAATGAAGATTAATCATGTTTGAAGAACTAGTGAAGAACCACAATTTATTTTATTTTTATAAGATAATGTAGATTTTTTTCAATTGGAGGGTCTAAATATTTCTGCTCAGAATTAGAAAAAGTGATAATAGAATAATCTTATTTATACATGTCCTTGAGAGGGCAATAGGATTTATGGAAAAAAGTTCTGTAACTCAGTTGATCTCTGCAAGGTTGTTTTAGACTACCCAAATTCATCACATGAAGCAATGTGTGCAGGTCTGCTGCGGTGTGGAAAGAGTTGTAGGCTGCGATGGCTCAATTACCTGAGGCCAACTATAAAACGAGGAAACATTTCCTCTGATGAAGAAGATCTCATTATTCGCCTGCATCGTCTCCTTGGCAACAGGTACTCAATTCAAATTGAAATAATGAATAACATGTAAGATATGAAAGAGGTTTGGATTTAGTGATTCATTTCGATGATTGACTGATCGAGGTTAAGATATATGAGACTGTGAAGTATAATTTTCAGTGGAAAGATATATAATTAAAACTGTTGGTGTGGAGCAGGTGGTCGTTGATAGCAGGCAGATTGCCAGGACGAACAGACAATGAAATAAAGAACTACTGGAACAGTCATATAAGTAAGAAGCTAAGGAAACAAGGCATCGATCCCGTCACCCACAAACCTCTCGAATCAAAACATCATGTCCATAAGAATACTGAAGACGATCATACTCATGAAAATAACAAAGCCAGCAGCCTTGAAGATGGACAAGTGCAGACTGGACAAAATGAAGAGGTGGGTCAAGCCAGAGAATCACCATCCACTGATTATCAGTATGCTGCTACTCTATTAATGCAGCAACCTGTCCATCTCCCCAAAGCAAACAGGTACATATCATTTCCTCCAGGGATTAATAGCAATCATGACGATTCTGAAGGCNTGGGTCAAGCCAGAGAATCACCATCCACTGATTATCAGTATGCTGCTACTCTATTAATGCAGCAACCTGTCCATCTCCCCAAAGCAAACAGGTACATATCATTTCCTCCAGGGATTAATAGCAATCATGACGATTCTGAAGGCATGGACAGCCATATTAAGAAGTCTATGCAAGGAGCCATGGATGATCTGAGACATACTTCGGCCGAACCATTAAATCAACTGGACTCCCTTTACTCAAGCAGGACTTTCAAGTCCGATCCATGTCCTCCATCTAAATATTGTGATTCGGTATTGAAAATGCAGAGTCCTTCATCCTTAGGTATAGAACTCCATGATCCTCAGCATCAATATCACTTACTTCCTTTCATTGACTCCTATTCTGACTATAGTGATAATCTGCAATTCTGTAACTTGGAGGGTGGATCAGAATTCATGATACAGAACGTTTTCCAAGATTATTCATCCCTAATACTAGAATGTGATAATCTGAATCCAGGGAAGCTTAGTTTGTCAGATATAAAGGCGACTCCCCATCCCAAGCCATCCAGCATTGGTTATGAGTTTCAGGATATAGAATGGCCTGACTGTCCAATGGAAGGACGGATCGAAGACATCCTGACGTTGTGATCAGAGATTATTTATTTGAGGTGTGTCTTTAATTTAATATCCTCGTGTGTTTGGCTGTCGAAATTTAACTTAGAATGGAGTAGAAGGTTGAGATGTCTTGTTTAGCTAATAAAAGATTGCAAAGAAGAATGCAATTTTTGCAACGTCTTGATAATGGCTTGAGAAGTCCTTTGCAATTAAAATTAAGGAAAAAGATGAAAAAATCAGTGTAAGATGTGAACATAWGTGCTGGTTCAGCCTCGGTATAGCAGCGATGTAATTTCYCATAGCWCACAGGGTTTGAAAATGGAAGCATACAACATGCAAATAAAGCAAGCACACAATAGGGAAAATAAATAGCTTAAAATTCCATTAATTAATACTTCACAGCATTTACAAACAAACCACAAATGGAACTTTCGCTGATGCAAACTCTCGGCCAAATTACCTTTTCCAAACTACCTTCTGATCTGAGTTTCAGAGAAAAAAACAAAACAAAACACTTACAACATTTACTAGGTGGCTCCGTCTTCTTCATTTTCCTACTTTTCCAAAGTCAGAATACCATGACAAAATGGGAGCTCTCTGCCTGCCTTTCCTCCACTAATACTCCTCCAATGGCCCACACACCAAACTTAAAATCCATCAAAACATTCAAATTTTAACCCTCTGTTAGAACTCTGGAGTTCGTGAGTCGGGAATGTACGAATAACGCCCTCTCCCCTTCCAATAGATAGATGTTCTTGCATTAGGGTTTTCATGTATGAAGAAAAGCGAGCTCTTACTCATGAGACTTTTAAAGATTCTATCTATTAAATCGGTTTTTTTAAGTGTTTGTTTTTAGATGTTTTTTAGATTTTGATTTGGAATTCTGTTTGATTAAAAAACCAATTTTCAAAATTTGTTACTTCTCATCTTAGTAATCCAGTCAATTTTATACATGGCTTTTATGATCAGTAATCCAGTAAACTTCATACATGGCTTTTATGGAACTTGTAAAAACATATCTAATTGAATGTAGAGAAAACATCCGAACCTTCAAACAATTCTATAGCATAAGCATTATGGGAAGTTTTTTTTAAGATCTTGCAAAGCCTCATTGTTTTTTTCAATGTGTTCTATGTGTCTTTAGGAAACTTTTAATTCATCCAATGCATTAAGGCCAGGTCTCCTTCCTTGAATTTCTTTACTTTTCTTTTCATATCATCCATTTTCTTATACTTTTCACTCCTTCATTCTAAATGTTGTGACACTTGATTATGTGTTTATTTCATATGCATTGTTGCATCTACACTCTTCTTTACTTTTCTTTTCATAACATCCATTTTCTTATACTTTTTACTGCTTCATTCTAAATGTCGTTGCACTTGATTATGTGTTTATTTCATATGTATTGTTGCATCTACACTCTTCTTGCCTACTTTAGGCAAGCTTGCCTAATTTGTTCTTCCTCTTGGTGACCTTCCATTTACAATTTGGAAAGGATTATTTCCTCTCAACTTATTTATTGACTTGTAGTACATAAATTCCACTTGCACCAATACTAAATTTGGTTGTCCTAGCTTCTCTTTAACTAAACATATCAACAAATTTCCAAGGCTTACTTCAGTTTGTTTGTTAGTATATGGATGATATGCATAATTGAATTACAACCTTGTCTCAAGCTTCTTCAAGAAGATCCTCCAAAAAGGACCAATAAACTTGTATTCCTTGTCTAAAGTTATACTTCTTTACAAACCATGTAAGGAAACCATTTTTCTATAATAATAATAATAAAATGTTATGTTTATTACACCACTAGTTTCTTACAAGGAATCAAATGTTCCATTTTTGATAATCTATCAACAACTATGAAGGTTGAATCTTTATCCCATTGAGTTCTTGGCAATCTCAACACTAATTCCATGTTGATATCTTCCCATTGTGCTTTTGGTACTAACAGTGGTATGTACAATCCAATATCCTAACTTTTTCCCATTGCATGTTAGAAAATTCTCCAACTGTATACTAACTTCTTCACACCCTTGGAAATCCTAGGCCAATAGTAGTGCTATTAAATTGATTCATGGGTCGTTTCCATGTTAAAATGTCCCTCAAGCCACCATTGTGAAACTATTAAATGAGGTTTATCTCACTGACCCTCTTGGAATGCATAATTGTTGATTTCTAAACAAGAACCCTTTTTGGGTAAAGTAATTGATATAGGTGGATATCGGTGGACACCCACCTATTCGACTCGCTCAAAGCACATTTTTCAATTTTTGCATTTTTCTACACTTTTTCGGGTCCTGAACTTCTCAGGCCTTGTTGAGGCCCTAAACATCATTTTATGGGCATGGGAGTGCCCAGACAATAGCTAAAAGCATGTTTGCGTCAACCGTAATGTGTACTTCTTGGATAGACATTTCCAATGGAGTATCGAGCGTGCCAAAAAGAGATCATATGTGAAAGTTACGACCCCAAGAAGTTAACGTACCAACTAACCCCATCAGGGCCCACAAACATTTTGGTGTTTCATCTCCTAGCGTTAGGTTTTTGGATGTTTATGGTTTCCTCATTGTTTATTTATGAATAAAAATGCCTTCCGAACTCATTGTAATGTGCTATGGTGAATGCTTGTATCCATCACATCTCTTCTCAGAGATCAACGACCACCATTCGAGTGATTTTGTTTCATTATGCATTTGTTTACAGTTCAACACAGTTCATTTATTAATAGAAATCAAGTTTTGTTGTATCTCTATGTTTTTTTTATAACTTTGTATTTCATTTTGTTCCATTTATAAATCTGGATCAGTAATCCAAGAATGGATTTTGGTCGCCAATCCATGGTTCTTTGTTAGTTTTCTAAGCTTTATAAATTTTGCATCAACTGCATACAAATTCTTCATTTCTTCTACCCCTACCATATCCAATGTCATAGTAGTCAATAATGGTGTCCTTCTACTCGATGCATTAATGACCCTATTAGATTTCTCAATCTATGATTAATTACAAATGAGTATCTTTTCAAGAAAACCCATTTCATGTGTCATTGATTTGATTTTTCTTCATTGTTTATATATAGTAGCGCTTGATGATTGGTGTAAAAGAAAATTTCTTTGGGAAACAAGGAGTTCCTCCACTTCTTCAATGCTTGAATGATGGCATAAACCCATGGTCATAAATTGAGTATTTCTTCTTTGCATCATTAAGTGTTTCATTGAAGAATGAAATGGGATCACCCTCTTTCCTAAGAACAAATCCTATTACTATTCCATTTGGAACACTAATCCAAAGTCTGCCAAAGACAACATTAGATTTCCAGTGACCTTCTTCTTCAATAATTCAAATCTATTTTTTGTCGTTGTGTCCATGCATGTTGTTAATGGTGAACATATGCCATCAAAATTCCTAATAAACCTCTAACATAATATCACTAAACCATTCAACTTCTTAACTCAATGTTCTTCTTAGAATCGGCCATTCCACAATGGCTCTTACTTTCTTCAAATCCATCTTCAACCCATATTGAAATATCACAAATCCCAAGTACACCAATTCTTCCTCATCGTGAAAGAACATTTCTATATATTTATGAGCATAATATTATGCTTCAATTGTTCCATTGCTTGGCTTAAATGCCTCATGTGATCCTCTTTTGTCTTACTGGAAATCAATGTCATTTAAATAAACAAATACAAACATACCCAAGTAAGGTTTCAATTCTTTGTTCATCAACCTCATGAAATATATTGGTGCACTAGTCATCCCAAATGGCATGACTAATTATTCATATAGTCCTTCATTTATCTTGAAGGTTATCTTCCACTTATCTCCTTCATGGATTTGAATTTGGTGATATCCACCATTTAGATCAATATTCATGAAGTATTTTTCTCCACTCAAATAATCCATTGAATCATTCATTCTCGATAATGGGATCCGATAATTGATGGTGGTTATATTGATGACCCTTGAATTATCACATATCTGTGAATCTCCTTATTTCTTCAATGTTAGTATAGAAGGTATTACACAAGTTATTTTATCAATCATTGTTCCAATAACCCCAAGACTTGCCTATTGATCTCCTCGGTTTCAGCTGGAAGCAATATATGTGATTCCTTTCTTGGTAGAATTGAACCTGGATAAATTCAATTTGATGGGAAATGCTTCTCATAGGGGAAATCCCTTCAAAATATCATCTGGAAATATTTGCTTAAAAATTGTTAACATCTCTCTAACCTCCTCTAGCACCTCAATCTTTTTCAATTCAAAATTTGTACATTCATTGGAAAAAATGCAAAGTAGTGTATTTACCTCTTCTCTTCCTTCAAAAAATCCTTTGTTGTGCATAACACTGCCTTGCTACCATCATTATAGCTATCACTTCTACCATGTCCCCTTTTTCCTCCTTTATGGGTAGTGATATGACTTGTTTTCCATCCTTCTCCAAAAAAAAGTATTATTTACCCCAACATGAACAACTTTCATCTCAAACTATCAAAGCCTCAACCAACAACAAATGGAAAGGGTCCACTGGCACTATATCGCACAAAACTTGGTCAATATGGTTATTCCCAAGATGGAAATTTGTGAATCACTACTATGAAACATAAATGTGGTGTCCCTTTTGCAACCATGAAACTATAAGCATTTGGATGTGGGGTTCATTTCAAATTCAAATTCTCAATCACTTCCTTAGACACCAAGTCTTAATTCTAATCACCATATTCAATAAGTGAACAACACTTACCTCTAATTTCATCTTTATTTTTAAAATATTCACTTCATTGCTCCAACTCTATCCCTTCAAGTTGTCACGCTAACTTCAACAATGCTCACAAAAACATAAGAGTCTCATTGCCCTCTTGTTGTACCTCATCAATATTCTCTCCAACAACTAATATCTCTATGATCTTGGCTACTTGATTTATGTGAATTTTTCCTTCTTTATTTTTGTTGGAATTTGATTTCCCTATAGGGTAGATGTTGCTCCACACTTGAAGCATGCTCCTCTAACTATTCCTTCTTTATATCTAGGATTTCCTTATCCTTTGGGGGCTTCTAATTCCTTCTAGACTTTTGGTTTGTGGTGCTTGTACCACTACCTTCTTCTCCTTTTCTTTTTCTACTTTCTCATCTTCTAGACATGTTCTTACCTCTACCTCTCTTTTTTTTCCAAGGAAATTCTTCTAGATAGCTTCTCCTTGGGAAGCCTTCAAGATGAGCTAATATGTCTATGTTACCAACCAAATTCTCACCATACTAAACTCATTCTAGATAACATATCAGAGACCATTTATGTATCTAGCAATGATGTCATCACCCTCATCACATTGCCCAAATATAATGGAGAACCGATAGAAGTATTCAATGTATTCTTTCATTATCATCTTTTTGTATCAAAGTTTACAAATTCCTAAACAATTTAAAGAGTAATCCACTCATAGAAATTTACCCTTTAGCGTAGCAACCATCTTATCCCAAGATCTAATATTTCCTTTTCCCTTTATCTATATAGTGAAATGCACATTCTCCCACCATAAGGATGCATCCCCTTTCAGCATGGTGCATGTTAGGAGTTATTCAATTGTTGTGTGTATCCATCCACTTTGAATAAGGGTTGTTAGATAGTAGTGGCTAATTATTTAATGTAAAAGCGTCCACTTTATAAGGGCCACTAGATAGTTGGTACCCATTAGTGATCAGACCACAAGAAGTTAGGATTTTTCTACTGAGAATCTATTTAAAGAGATAAGAGGGTAAGGAATGTTTATCTTTTGTTGTTGTATTTGGAGATTTTCTCAATGAAATGCCACACCTGGCCTTAAAGGGAAAACAAACATTGTTTTCCTTCTTCTGATTATCATAATACAAGGGTATCCTTTTCATATATCATCTTATTGTACCTTGTATATGGTTCCCTATAATTATATTCTGTGTATACATGGTTTTGTTTCAAGTTTAAGGATTACAAAACACTGCAAGTGGTATCAAAGTTATTTCTTGAACTAGCACGCCTCTAGTTTTCAACAGATTTTTTTTAGGCTATAGACATGTTCTGACATCTTTAAATAATACATATATCTATCATTCAGTGGGTAAACTTTGTTTGTGGAAGACTACACACAAAAAATACAAGTCATGTGACCTGGTTGGACACCCTTGTAACCTATGTTGGTACCCCTTCAAGAAGTATTGCATCAAACAACACTTGTATACAAAATTTTCTTCCATGTACCTTAGGTATAGAGGAATCCCTTTGCCCGTAGGGGTGTAGACCGATTGGAAAGTGTCATGTAAATGGAAGGAAATATGTAAAAAGAGGTCTCAAGGTTGATTCTCACCCTGATTTACTCGGAGGGCGTGCTTGTGCTTGCGGGTTGTGCGTTTCTCCCTAGGGGTTATAAGGCAGCCGGCAGGATTCGACCCCATGTCACGCGAGTATGATACTGCCATTGTTACCGATTCCCCTAGTTACAAAAAACTAATAATAAAGGAATCCCTTTAGGTGTACCTAAAACCTGAAGTCATCCTTCTACTATAGTACACTAATAAAAACACTTAGGGATATCACTCTCATGTATGAGGGTATCAAATAGTATGGCTAAGTGCATGGTTTATCCTCCTTAGTTTGTGTCGTGAAATATTCGACCGAGTACTAATGTTGGAAATTGTTTGGTGTATCAAAGAACTATATAACTTGACACTCTTATGTCCTTACGACCCTACAAACCCTATCCTTTTTATTCGACCGACAAAATTACTACATCTTTACATCCAAAAGGAATTTGGAAATTTTGTCAATGCAGTAATATCCAACCGAGAGTAATACTCCTACCAACGTATATATAAATAAAAATAAAAAGATGGGTTATGCTCACACCATTGTGGAACACCTATCTCAAAATGTATCTTGGATCATGTTTCTTGCTTGGATCTACCTCTCAAGTAACCTTTTTTGTGGACCCGATAGTATAGTGATTTGTAGTATATCCAAATCGACTCCTTTCAAGCCAATGATTGTAGTGAGATAAGTGGAGAATAAAAATTCCATAAAATATTTAATGGTTCCATGGTTTAGACTTGCAACATGGCCAACATAAGAAACCAAACTAGGCCCCACCTACTCAAAACCAACTTCCAGAAGCCAAGGTCTCTCACATTGATTCTACATTCAAATATATGAATGGCACAAGGAAATTACAAGGCCAAGTGTTGAAGATGTTGAGTGCCCACTTGAATATCGATATATCAGATCCAAACATTGATCCAACCAAGGAGGAATATCCACCCCACAAAGTGAAGGCCACTCACACACTCTTTTAGAGAAACCTCCACCCACACTTTCAAGCTCACAATTCATGGCATCATTTTTCAAAGGTCAACATGAACAAATTTGATGGTTTCGATCCCTATGGGTGGGTTACCCAAATGAAACATTGTTTATCTCTCCATGGAATTACTAATGACCTACAAAAACTAAAAGTGGGGGTCTTATATTTGGATGTAGAATGTTGGTAGTGGTAGAAATGGTATAAGAAATATTATAGATACTACATTTCCTGGACCCATTTTGTGCAAGCCCTTTATGCTCATTTTAAACTTAACACTCACTGTTTTGGAATTCCATCAAAATTACCCCAAAATGACACAGTTATGGAATATATTGTTTACTTTGAGCTATTTGAAATCCACACATAAGGTCTATCTAATGCATTTTTTAAATAATATTTCAGCAATGGTCTCAAGGAATCAATTAGAGCACATATCATGATGTAGTACCTAAAAACATGGTTGGAAGCTTGTGACAAAGCTAAATAATATGAGATGGTGCTCAATGCATAAACCAAGAGACCTATATTCACTACTCTCCCTGGCCCCCATGTGGTAGATACCCCTAGGTCCTCCAACTCATAGCCAATTAGAATCCACAAGTTATGTCTAAGAGAGATGGTAGAATGCCAACACCTCCACCTTTTCTATAATTGTGATGAGAAATATTTCAAAGGGCAAAGATATAAAGAATTTTTTTTATTTCAAATGGATATCTTCCCACAAGAATGATCAGAAGACATATTTGTTCAAGATGATCCTAAACCTTATTTGGATGATGCCACCCCTCTAACGGATGAGGGAAATACTTTGAAATATCCTTGCAAGGAACCCCAAATTTCTCTCTATGCCTTATCTAGTTTCTCACAACCCCAAACATTGAAGTTTATTGGTTATAGCAAGCATCACGAAGTGATTGTATTAATTGGCAATGGCAATGCCCATAATTTTATTCATAGTAGAACAGTCATGGAAACCCATTGTTATGTTTTTCCTATTCCTGATTTTGAAATTAAGATTGCCAATGAGGTATGATGAAATTTGGTGGCCAATGTGAAAATGTGAAACTCTAAATGGGTGAGTATCATATCAAAACCCACGTGTTTTTTATTAACATGGGTGGTTGTGATGTAGTTCTTGTGGCATGATGTCTACACACTATAGGACTTGTTACAATGGATTTCATGGATTCATACCTGAGTTTCACTGAGGAAGGGCATGAACATACACTCAAAAGGATTACATCTAGTTCCCCTAAAATTATCACCTCTCATTGCTTGGAGAAGTTATTGAAGAAGGGCCACTCAAGAATTATTGAATATTTCAATGCCATGCAAGTAGTGGATATCCCTCCACATGAGATTCACCCTCATTTTTAGTTTGTCCTCTCCAAACACCAACAAAAATTTGAAGTTCCCTAGCCTGGGTTACCACCTTAAAGAGAGGAGCATGACCATGGTATTCTACTAATTTCTAGTATTCTACCATCTAATGTGTATCCTTATAGGAACTTGTTTTTATAGAAGAATGAAATAAAAAATATCATTTAGAAACTATTGGAGGAAAGATTCATACATCCCAGTACCAATCCCTACTCATCACCAATGTTCATGGTATAAAGAAGGAAGTTAATGTGTGCATGTGTCCTAATTTTTGGGCCCTCAATAAATTAACCATCAAAGACAAATTCCCCATCCTAGCTATTGATGATATCTTGGATGAACTTCATGGAGACAATTTTTTCACCAAACTTGACCCATGTTTTGGATACCACCAAATATGAATGAAATAGGTAGGCATTCCAAATACATCCTTATGCACACATGAGGGTCATTATGAATTTTTAGTGATGCCCTTCAACATTTTCAATGCTCCATCCACCTTCCAAAGCCTCATGAAAAAAAATTACCCTTTCTACACAATTTTTTGTTGGTGTTCTTTGATGATATTTTGATATACAACAAAACCTATTATTATCACATAGAGAATGATAATATATCCTTGAAACTCTTGAGGGACCACCAAATCTTCCTAAAATGCTCCAAATGTTCTTTTGGGGCTTCAAATTTGGTTGAATACTTGGGGCACATTGTCAATAAGGATGAAGTACAAGTAGATCTCAAGAAAGTTGTGGCTATGGAAGAGTGGTCCCAACCCAAGATATTGAAGAGCCTATGTGGGTTCTTAGGACTTATTGAATACTACATGAAGTTTGTAAAAAATTATGGAAAAAATTTTGCTTCCATAATATCTTGTTAAAAAAGAATTTCTTTGTATGGAGCAAAGCAGCCAAGCAAGGCTTCTTAGCCTTAAAGGATTCCATGTGCACTAATCCAGTATTAGAAATTCCATATTTTACCAAGAATTCTATCTTCAAATGTGATGCCTTGAGTAGAGGTATTGGTGAGGTTTTGATATAAGAAGGGTTCCCCTTGGCATTCACCAGTAAGTAGTTGTTTTTATGCAATTTGGGTAAACCCACATATGAGAAAGAGATGATAACCATCATTCATGTAGTAAATACCCGGAATCCATATCCCATAGGCTATAATTTCTAGGTCAAGGCTGACCATCATAGTCTAAAGTACCTTCTCTAACAAAGGTTATCATCATCAGAGCAACATAAGTGGGTCACCAAGATGATAGGGTATGATTATGAGATTATCTAGGAGAAGGGTAAATAAAATGTGGTGGTTGATGCTTTATCTTGAAAATTTGAGGATGGATCCCTCTTTTCCATGATATCTTTACCCATTCCAATTTGGCTTGAGGAAGCCTGTCGAGAATGGTTAAAAAATGGCAGTATCATTTAACTCATCCAAAGGCTTCAAGAATATCCCAACCCTCCTAAAGGGTATACATGGAAGAAAAATACCTTGAGGTGTAAAGGGAACATTATTCTAGTAAATAATTGTTCCTTAAAATAATGGATCTTAGAGGAATTGCATTCATCACCTACAACAAGTCACTCTAGATTTTAAAAAACAAGTGAACAAACTAAGAGCTTGTTCTTTTGGGAAGGCATGAATATATACATCTAATATTTTGTGGAAACCTGTGACACTTTCCAAAGAAACAAGGGTGAGATAGTAAATATTCTAGGGGCATTGCAACCACTATTGATTCCAACACATATATGGACTGACATCTCTCTAGATTTTATATTGGGACTTTTGAGGGTGGGAAACAAGTCGATGTTCATGGTGGTAGTCAACCATAATTCCAAATATTCTCATTTTACACCTTATCACATCCATTTAGTACCCCCTCCTCAATCTCTTGATTCTTCTTAGATAAAATTTTAAGTTACATGGCATGTCCACATCCATTGTCTCAGATCAAGACCCTGTAACCAACAAATTTTGGAAGGATTTGTTTAAACTTTAGGATACCCAATTTAACATGAGCACTACANGGTAGTCAACCATAATTCCAAATATTCTCATTTTACACCTTATCACATCCATTTAGTACCCCCTCCTCAATCTCTTGATTCTTCTTAGATAAAATTTTAAGTTACATGGCATGTCCACATCCATTGTCTCAGATCAAGACCCTATAACCAAC
>SNQJ01S0009757.1:11589-39178 GCA_010110895.2 Picea sitchensis | reverse complement strand
ATGGTCAATGAAGTATTGATCCAATGGAAATGTATGTATCTTGGAGATTCCACGTGGGAACCAACCATGATTTTGCATAAATTTCCTCATCTTCAACCTTGAGGACAATGTTTCTTTTGAAGGGGGAGGGTGTGTTAGGCTCCCACCCTAGCCTCCCTACTTTAGGCCACCTAGGATTCAATCAATTATTGTATGTGTCCATCCTCTTTGAATAAGTCCCATTATATAGTAGTGGATAGTTATTTAATGTAAAAGGGTCCACTTTATAAGGCCCACTCGGTAGTTGGTACTCATTAGTGATGGGACCACAAGTAGTTAGGTTTTTCTACTAAGATTTATTTAAAGAGATATGAGGATATTGAATGTTTGTATTGTGTTTATGTATTTGGAGCTTTGCTCAATGAAAGGTCATGCCATATTAAGAGGAAAGTGAACATTGTTTTCCTTCTTCTAATTATCATAATACAAGGTTATGTTTTGCATATTTCATCATATTGTCCCTTGTATCTAGTTTCTTGCAATTATATTCTCTGTATACTTGGTTATGTTTCAAGTTTAAGGGTTAAGGCACACTATAATGTATGTAAAATTTACTCTCTTTAGGTCTTCAAGTTACTAAAATTTGAATGATTTATCCATGTCCCTTGTTAGGTTCCTACCCAAAACCCCTTAGATACTTTATTAATGTATGAGGCCACCTTCCTTGAACAAGGCCCACTAAATAGTTAGTCAATAGGCATTGATTGTAAAAAGAGTCAACAATCATATTTATTAATAAGGACAAAATTAGTTAGTATGCCCCCATTATAAGTGGACACATAGGTAGTTAAGATTCTCTTTAGATATTTATATATTGAGTAGAAGGTTATGTAATGTTTTTTCAAGAATTTTTATTGTAATTGGATATTTTCTCTAGGACGTTTCCCCCTTAAAGAGGCAAGTGAACATGAATCTTTATTTTTTATTATCAAGAGATATTTCTCAAGGTTTATCTATTTTCTCTTGTGTTTTTTGGTTTTTCTCTACATTTTATGTGATTTCTCTAAATTTTTAGGGTTAAGTACATTACAATTGGTATCAAAGATATTTCTTGGGCATGAATTGGAAGAAATTTTGGGGCACAAAGTGGGAATTTGTTTTCTTTTTGCTGATTTTTTACAAAAAAAAAGAGCATGACAGAATTCATATCAATTTATGAAACTTTCGATGCAAAATTTGAAGAAACCATATGTATATCTGAATTATTCTTGAAAAGATACCTAATTTTAAAAAAATGATACAAAATGGAGTCTAGGAAGTGGAGATATCGTTGATTTAAAATCAAACTTTTCTAGGGTGTTTTTTGTGACAACTACAAATTTTGTAGATTATATATATTTGATAGAGTGCATAGATTTAAGTCAAAAAAAATGCTAGTAGATACAAATAAGTTGTGGAATTTCATTATTAGGTTCAGAATATCCAATCCGAGAAGTATAGAAGAATTTGTGATCATTTTACATTTTCATCCTCAAACCCTACCTTTAACAAGAAAGTTAATTTCTGGTGATTTTAAGATCTTTTTATTGTGTCAGCAAGCTCCTAAATTCTTGAAAAAAACAATTAGAGTCATATTCCAGCATCTTTAAATAACACAATTATCTATCCTCCATTGGGTAAAACTATGGTTAAGGAAGAATACAAATAGGAAATACAATTGGAATAACATTATTGGAAACCCTTGTAACCCATGTTGGTACCCCTTTTAGTAGTACCGCATTAAACAATACATGTATATGAAATATCACTTCCTTGTACCCTTGGGTATATATTAAGTCCCCTAGGTATACTTGAAACCATCTATAGATAAGATAAATGACCATATTTATTCTATAGGACATCAAAAACAATGCTCGGGGAGATCACTCTCTAGTACCTGAGTAGTCAAGTAGTATGGCTAAGGGAAAAGTTGAGCCCTTTTAGTTAGTTCCCTGAGATATTGGGCCAAGTAATACTATTGGAACCTGCATGTATATCAAATAGATGTAGCACCTAAAACTTCTTTTTCCTCAAGATCTAAAAAAAAAAATCAAAGAGCTCACCTATGAAGAATACCTATAAACCACCTCATACTTCACTAGACAACATGAACACAATCTCTACTATAGTTAGGTTGGAATTTGTGGAATTTCATCTTAAGAAACTTCAAGAAAACATAAATGGGTTAGATGAGAAGTGGGATGAGAATTTGGAGCAACAAAGTTAGTAGAACCTAGAGAAATTCAAAAAGATATTGAGAAGTTGTTAGGTATGTTATCTCAAGGAATACTGGAAGAACACCACCAGACTACACAACACATTGAGATACATCATGAAGAATATTCTAACTTGGAAATATTTAGCCACCCACAACCCTCTTCAAATATACACGAAAATATACCAATGGATAATAACATATGGCATCATTCTCCTAAGCTGGATTTGAACAAGTTTTATGTTTCTAACCCATCAAGATGGGTCACCCAAATGGAAAATTACTTCACCCTCTAAGGAATTACTAATGACTTGATGAAACTAAGGGTGGGGGTCCTATATCTAGATTTGAAATGATGGAAATAGTGGGAATGGAATAAAAAATCATACGCGGGCTACGTCACTTGGAATCAATTTTTTTAATCTATCCATGCACATTTCAAGAGAGATACTCACTATTTGGGGTGACTTACCAAGTTACGCCAAACCTGATCAATCATTGAATCCGTTGAGTAATTATCCATCCGTACATAGAAAATTATGGATTATTTATAGAAATAATGTTTCATTAGTTTCCTCAAGAAGGATATTTGAGCACAAGTCTGAATGCAACATCATGCTACATGGTTGGAAGTGACACAAAAGGCCCTAGCATCATAGACAATGACCAATGCATTCAAAAAAATCATCCTTCATTCCTCACACTCATCGTCCCTAGGGTAATTCCCCAAGCACAACTCCTACTCATCTCTTGAAAGTACAAAGTTTGTCTCTAGTAGATGTAGTAGACCACCAAAGACATGGACTCTATTATAATTGTGATGAAAAATATGCTCCAGGTCATCAGTGTAAAAATATAAATTGTTCCAAATTGATATGATCACTCAAGCCCTAACCAAAGAAATAACTATTGAAGAGACACTGGAGTTACAGGTTGAAGACACAAATACTTATACTTATGTAAATATTTAACCTCCATTCCCTCATGAAGAACCCCTAATCTCCCTGCATTCATTATCGGTCATTTCAACTCCATGAACCTTGAAACTCATGAGCTACATCAAGCACCAAAAATTCATATTCCTATCTGATAGTGGTAGTACTCATAATTTCATTCAAAGCAAGTGGCAAAAGAAACTCATTATTTTATATACCTAGTGCGCAACTTTCAAATCGTGATCACCAATGGAGGTATTATGAAATGTGGGGACAAATGTGAAAATTTTAAACTCTGTATGGGAGACTATCATCTCAAAACCCATATATTTTCCATCAATATGGGTGGTTGTGATATAGCTTTAGGGGGGAAATGGCTACACACATTGGAACTAATCACCATGGATTTCAAATAACTCTTTATGAGTTTCACTAAAGAGGGTCATGTACACACCCTTTAAGGGCTTCAGTAAGGCTCTCTTAAAATAGTCAACTCTCATCACATGGAGAAGTTATTAAAGAAAGGCCACTTTGGCATTATTTCCCAATTTAATGCCATAATGGTTATGGATAATAAGACACAACAAATACAACTAGACTTGCAACTAGTCCTCGACAAACATCATCAAGTCTTTGTTAAGCCCTAATAGTGGATCATTACCCCTTAATTGGGGAATATTATATTAGTAATTTTATTTTCGGCTTTAGGCCATTAGTTGTAATTATACCTCCTAGTCTCCTATATATACCAAGGAGACATTTTCATTTTGAATCATCTTGCACTTGAACATTTTAATTGGGGTAAAAGGAGGTTGCCCCCTCAAAGAGGCTTATTATCTGAGTACTTTTTTTGAGTTTTTTCTATACTATATTGATATTTGGTTATTAACAGTCTTTGAGACACCAAATGTTTTACCCTCTTCTCGGGGAGAACATGACCATGGAATTACCCTAATTCAAGGAATTTAACCACCAAATGTACATCCTTATTGACACCATTTTTCAAAAAAGAATGAAATATAAAATATCATTCAATAATTGTTGGAGTCAGGGGTCATATGTCCCAGTACAAGCCCTTACTTATCACCAGTAGTCATGGTGTTAAAGAAGGAAGTAACTTGGAACATGTTTCCTAATTTTAGGGATCTCAATAAGTTGATGATCAAGGACAAATTTACCATCCCAATTATTGATGATCTCTTAGATGAACTTCATGGAGAAAAGTTTTTCACTAATCTTGATTTGCATTCGGGATACCACCAAATTAGGATAAAAGAGACAAACATCCCTAAGATAGCCTTCCAAACACAAGAAGGTAATTATGAGTTTCTAGTGATGCCTTTTGGTATTTGTAATTATGCATCCACTTTCTAGAGCCTCGTGAACAAGATTTTCAAACCCTTCCTACACAATGGTTTGTTAGTCTTCTTCAATGATATATTTATCTATAGTAAAGCATGGGAATTACACATAGAGAATGTCGATAAGTCCTCGCAACACTTGAGAGACAACCAAGTATTCGTGAATAACTCCAAAGCATGGCTCTTGAGGTTGAATATTTGGTTCACATTGTAAGTCATGAGGGAATGCGATTTGATCCCAAGAAAGTGGTGGCTATACAAGATTGACCCCATCCCAAAACATTGAATATATTGAGGGAATTCTTAGGAATTACAAGCTACTACATGAAATTTGTGAAAATTTATGGTAAAACTTTAGCTACACTAACTTCACTCCTTAAAATATTACTTTGTATGGAATGATGTAGCAACATAGACTTTTTTTTCTTTAAAGGATGCCATGTGCACTACTCCAGTATTAGTTGTTTCTAACTTTAATGATACTTTTGTCTTGGAATGTGATGCCTTAGGTAGGGGTCTCAAAGAATTATTGATGCAAGAAGTATGCCCCTTGGCATTCACCAGTAAGCAATTGTGTGACTGTAATTTGGGAAAATTGACATATGAGAAGGAAATTATGGTTATCCTTCACGCAGTGGAGACTTGGAAGATATATCTCATAGGGAGGCATTTTCAAATCAAGACTAGCCATATTAGTTTGAAGTGTCTTCTTGAACAATGGTTGTCCTCACCAAAACAACATAAATGGGTAACCAATATCTTGGGGTATGATTATGATATCATATATAATAAGGGTAAAGAGCATATTATGGTCGATGCTTTATCCAAACAATTTGAGGAGGAGGGGTCACTCCTTTCCTTATCATTACCAAGTCCAAGATGGCTTGAGGAATCCCATAAGGAATGGATAGCAAACAATACTTTAAGGAAACTCATCCAGTGACTTCAGGTAGATCCAAACCCACCTAAAATTTATACATGGAAACACGATACATTGTAATATAAAGGGTGCATTGTTCTGGAAAAATGATCGACCCTAAAATAATGAATCTTAGAGAAGCTACATTCATCATCATTAGTAGGTCACTCTATCTTTCACAAAACCCATGAACGAACTAAGCCTTCCTTCTTCTAGGAAGGTATGAAAATAGATATCTAGGATTTCATAGCATCCCGTTATTCTTTCCAATGAAACAAGGGAGATATGGTGAATATACCAATGGCATTGTAATCACTACCAATCCTGACAAATATCTAGAGAGATATTTCAATGGATTTTATCGTGGGACTCCCAAAAGTGAGAAACAAATTAGTCATCATGGTGGTTGTCAACCATATTTCAAAATATATTCACTTATGTTCCCTAGTTCATCCTTTCACTCCTTCCCTAGTTTCCTAGACCTTCATGGATCAAATATTCAAGCTAAATGGTAAGCCCACTTCCATTGTCTCAGACTAGGACCCCACATTCACCAACAAATTTTGGCAGGAGCTATTTAAACTTCAAGGTATACATTTGAATATGAGAATTGCATATCATCCTCAAACTAATGGCCAAACGAAAGTGGTCAACAAGTTCTTAGAAACCTATTTGAGATGCTTTTCTTTCGAAAAACTAAAACAATGGGCACAATAGATTCCCCTTATTGAATGGTGGTACAATACCACTTATCATGGAGCTACCAAAATGACACCATATGAATTTTTTTATGGCCAAAAACCATTTTCAATGGAATCCTATGTACTAGGAACCTCCAAGGTTCATGCAGTAGATAAAATCTTTCACACCAAGGAAGCCATTATCCATATCCTCAAGGACAACTTGCAAATGTTGCAAAATCAAATGAAACAACAAGTTGGTAAGCATAGATCCAAACGTTCTTTTTCTAAAGGGGATCAAGTGTTTATTTTCCTACATAATTATATACATACATCACTAAAATATAAATTTCCCTGGTCCCTCGAAGCCATCTCCTAAGTTATATGGTCCCTATCAAACCATACAATGCATTGGTCAGATTTCCTACAATATAGACCTACCAACCCACTCCAAAATTCACTTATTCTTTCATGTGTTCTATTTGAATAAGGTTGTGGGATCAAATTGCAAAGTGAACAAAAACCTACTAGAACTTAATAAGGAAGGTTCCATTTGGCTCCAGCCAAAATTAGTATTGGATACTAGAGAACATAATTTGCACTAGTGCATGATCAAGGAAGTATTGATCCAATGGAAATATATGCAACCAATAGATACCGCATCGGAACTGACAATGATTCTACAACAATTTCTTCACCTTCATCCTTGAGGACAATGTTGCTTCGAAAGGGAGGGTATGTTAAGGTCCTACCTTAACCCCCTTACTTAGATACTTTGTTAATGTATGAGGCCACCTTCCTTGAATAAGGCCCATTAAATAGTTAGTTAATAGTTATTAATTGTAAAAAGGGTCCTCTTTATTAACAAGGCCCAAATTATTTAGTAGGTCATCATTATGAGTGGGCCCATAGGAAGTTAATATTATCTTTGGATAGATATATATGGAGTATAAGGTTATATAATGTTTTGTCAAGAATTGTTATTATAATTGGATCTTTTCCCTAGGAGGTTTCCCCCTTGAAGAGGAAAGTGAGCATAGCTCTCTGTTTTTATTATCAAGGGATATTTCTCAAGCTTTATCTATTTTCTCTTGTGTTCATTGGTTTTTCTCTACATTTTATGTGATTTCTCTAAAGTTTTGGGGTTAAGTACATTACATCCCCAATCCAATTAATGAGTTATTTTGGGTTTACACTTCCCAAGTAGGTAGGGGTTTTTATGTTTGATCTACCTCTCATGTTTTTCAAAGTCCTTATAAGCCTGTCTTTTGGAGCTTTATCATCTTCAACTTCTTCTTGTGGAACTTTAGTTCCCTCTTATTATCACGTATTTCATGAATATATATTGTAGATCCTCTTCTCTTAACTATTTCCATGGCATCCATCTTGGTTGACATGGCCCTCAACATTTGGGTCATTTCATTTGAAACTCCTCTACATTGTCCTTAACCCCATGTTAGTATTCCTACCCCCCTTCTATGTGGAATATTGATGTTTACTCATGCAATTTCTCTTCCCATAGTTCTACCCAACAATTTCCTTTTTTTGGAATTGTTTTATTTCCACAATGATTGTTCCCAACAAGGTTTATTTGTTGGGATAGGTGTGTCATACACCTTATAGTGTTGTAGCAGAGAATGGAATAAATGCAGAGATATAGAAGGGAATAAATGCAAAGCAATTATAGGAAATAATTTTTGAGTAGTGGTAAGGAATAAATGCATATAAATGGAAAGGAATAATTTGTTGGTGGTTTCCATCATGTAGAAATGGAAAACCATAAATGCTTTATGGTTTTATTATTCCTATTTATTCAATGTTAGGGTTGGAGGAAAAGTGTGCGTAATTTTTATCTTATTGTTATGCTGTCAAAATTTCTCTATAATTATGTTGTTGGTTGAACACTCTTGTTGAGAGCATAGAGACTATGTATTGTAACCATTTAGTTTGTGAATAATGCATTGAGTGTTCTTTAGAGTGTGGTGTTTTTCTCCTGTAAAGGTTTCCCCTATGAAATCTTATTGTTAATGGTTTGTTGTTTATTTCATTTGTTTGCAAATGTTTTATTTTAAACTTTTTCTATACATTATTCTCTCATGAATTAGTGTAGGAAGTGTATTCTACAACTATGCTTCCTTTTAGTTGGTATCAAATCCTGATGACCTCCGATCCAAGGTGTTAGGGACAATGTTTTTTAATCTAATCTTTATTTGAGTGGGATCTTGTGTTGAAGGAAATATTGTTGCAGTGAAATGGTGAGCACATTTAGATTATAAATGGAGAATTTTAATGGCACAAACTTTGAGTTGTGGAAGCTCAAGATGGAGGATTTTCTCATAGATGGAGATCTATGGGTTGCAGTATCTAGAACCAAACCCACTAGTATGAAGGATGAAAAGTGAGTGGTGTTGGAGAGAAATATGAGAAATCTTATCGGGATATATTTGGTCAATTTTGTATTATTGAATGTCTCTAAATAAAAAATTGCATCATCTCTCTAGAAGAAGTTGGGGGATTTGTATGACACTAAATCCTTGGTTAATAAAAAAAAATTGTGAAAAAAAATGTTTACTTTGAGAATGGGTGATCGTGATTATGTAGCCAAGAACCTGAATGCATTTAATACTATTGTGAGCCAGTTGATATCATTTGGAGTGAAGAAGGATGAGGAGGATCATTGTATGACCATTTTTTGTTCTTTGTTAGATTCATAGGACAACCTGGTAATGTTTATTGGAAGCAATGTAAATACATTGGTACTTGATGAGGTTGTGGCTACTTTACTCTCAAAGGAGGTGGGGTGAAAAGATTATAAATACACCAATGAGGCCTTGGTTATTCATGGTGTTGACGATTCCAAACTATATGTCAAGCAAGTAAGGGAGAACACTCGATAGTAGGTCCCAATTAGACCCACTATCATTTGGAATAGTGTTTTCAACCAGTATAAGGGCTTGGTTGCCACTACAATTTGAGAGAATAAAAGGGGAAAATATTGTGGGCTTCCCCCCAAAGGGTTATATCTACCTAATTCTAATTTATTCTAATGAAAAATGAAATGTATAATCCAATTAATTCTACCCTATCCTACACAAGAGTGATACTAAAAAAAATAGAGACAACATAAGTTCATATCTTTGATTATAGAAGTAGTTCATATAGTTGATTATAGAAGTAGTTCATATCAACCAATGATGTATTTAAACAATTCACATATTTCATCATAGATAGTTGAAAATAAACTCCATAACTTTTCCATTGTATCTATTAGTAATTGTAAACGTCAAATGACTTGAACAATGCACACAGAATTAGTTCATATGAAACATTATCTAAGAAATTGTAAAACTCCATTGCACACGTAAAACAATGCCATATATAACAGAACATCATTTATAGTTACCAAAATTCCTTCTGTTATTTATTTCATGTTCTGTTATTTATTTCATGAGATAGTAGTACCAAACATGTTATAAGGGGAAAATGTCATCTCCTTCTACACAAAGCTTTCTTTTATAATTTACAAAAGAGTGTTTTCAGTAATTGTAACTGTCAAAGTTACAATTGCAGTCTGGTCATTTTGATTTTCCTTCCTGTCCTTTTACATTTCCCAACCAACCAATGAGATAAATGCACCCTTTTTCCTTCTTTCTTCTTTATACATCATACGTTATTTTTCCATGCTTTGTTTTTATCATAATTTATATTCACATTCGTGTTTTTGTCTTTACTTCCGAAAAAATTCCTATGCGTGTTACTTTACCTTCGATTGTGATGGTTTATTACACCCTTACAGCTCTTTCCTTTTCTATCCATTTCATGAGAAATTATTTTATCCTGGTTACATTTCTCTTCCTTGAAATAGGAACTTAAAAAAATAGATAACATGTCCTTTTTTGAGATGGGGCTTCGGGTCCGATCTCTTGTTGAAAAAATTCTAGTCGGTGGTAATTCGTCCTCCAGCAATTTCATTAATACAGTCTAGATCCTTCCATATTTCATCTCGAACCCTTCATGGTATCCCAACCTCATGTGATTATACTAGGTGAAGGAATTAACCACTCATATTTCACCATTGCAGAATTAGAAAAACACAAGCCACAACACTTTCAAGTGATATCTTCATTGCAGTTGAATCTTGACCAGCAAGTACAAAAATTCCTTCAGATGAATTGTGGAATGTCTTTCCTCGAAGGAATTGATGCAAATATGTCTTGGGATGAATTTTGGAATGCCTTTCCTTAATTATTTGGATCCGGGGCTTGAATAAAAAAAACGTCCTTCCTCTTCACGACGTCAAATGGAGACTTTCGAATTTACAAGAGAACATAAAATGATTAGTTCTTCTTGGAGGAAAAATCCAAGAAGTTGGATCTATTCTCGTGGATCTCTGCTCTAAATTCCTTCATGGAATATTTGAAGATTTTTAATGACAAAATCAGAAATATCTCATTCATACATTTTGTCAAACACTTGACTAATCTGAGATCTTAGTATTTAATAAATGCCTTTAAAATAGAAAGAAATTGAGAGATAAAATACTTAAGTCAAGCAAATCAATGAACCATACTCTGATAGTGCAACAATTTAGACATGTGATTTTGGTCCAATGACCAGGGCAAAAACCCCACTGTGGGGAAAAACCTTAGAGAGATTATTTCTATTATTCAAGAGCAAATATGAAATTACTTTTACAACCCAGAAATTTAATGATTCCAACAAATTCAAAAAATGCAAATTAACTTATCTCTGCCATATGATTTCTCTCTAGAAATTTGTGCCAATAGAAACAAGCTTGAAAACTTCCCACACATGCCACAAACTATAGCCCGATTTCTTCCTGGGAAAAAACAGTAATAAATACATAGTAATCTACCTTGGGAATCATGCCAATAGGTACAGTGCGACTTGTACAGGCTTTTGCCTTGAAAATTGTGCCTCCCTCTTATTGTTCGAATTGTCCTCTCTCTGTACGGATTGTTCTCTCTTGTTGTACGAACTATATGATGTCACTGTCTTGGGAATTATGCACTCTAATTTACTTTGGAAACTTTGCTCTAAACTCTCTCTAGAAATATGATCTCTCTCTCCTTTTCTCTTTTGTGTTTTTCTTATTTCCTACATGTACTCTCTCTTTTCCCAAGAAACCCTAACTTATATAACCAACTCAATCTATTGGCTATCATAAGTCTAATATGAGGGCTCACATTTAATGTTCCTCATTAATTAAAAAATAAGTAATAAATGCACATTAAATACTTTTGGGTCCCACAACTTAAAATCACTTTAAGTTATAAAGTGCATTCACTTTATTTAAAAAGTCACTTTACAATTAAAACATGCCTAGGAAACATGACTTTATGTACCCCCCATGACAAAACACAAAAACATGAATGAGTGACAAAACACAAAAACATGAATGAGACCATCCTTGTTAAATTCTCAACACTCCCTCTTAACAAAGGAGGTCCTCCTAACATTTCAACTTCCAGGACCATTCTTGGAATCCAAGCTATCTACAACGGTTTCTCCCTCTAAACCTGAATCTTGCCTCTAAACTTGGTTGGTGGAACTGCAGCTCTCTGTACTGATGCTTCGAGAAATCTTGTCTCGTCTCTTAGCATTTTCTGACTGGATTAACTCATATAATTTTATCTTTCTACTAGTACTAGATCCCTGGATCCAGGACTCCATATTCCCGAAAGTAATTCCTTCAATCCTGTGATCTTATTTCTCCCCCTCTGAGTCAGATATCGAACCTGACTGACATCCCATAGGATGGCCAAGCATTGTGTATACTATGCCTCTTCATTCTCCAATCAACATTGTCCTGATGGGAACCTCATATACTGCATGGATATGAACTTAACCACATTCGAAAGTGATTACATATCCAAAATCCTCCAGAGACGAGATTGAGAGGAGATTAACTCTCAGCCTTGGTACAAACAATACCCCTTCTACTTCTAGGGTCTCTTTGAAGTCCAACAGAAACCTGACACTATTGACTCCTCTGATATGGTGAGTTCCATCCGTGACATGGTCAATACCAATCTCGGATATGAACAAAATGAGTCCAAAATTCCTGTCATATGACTGGTGGCCCCGCTATCCACCATCCAAGTCATGTCAAACTCAAAGTTGTTGTTTTTTCCACTAAAAACAATGGATATAAGAGAAAACGATTTCTCAAACTTCTCACTAAAGTCATTTACCTCTGCAAAGGTTGCTACCTGTTTCTCCTTATCCTTTTTCCCCTTCCTATTGGGACATTGTGTTGCATAGTGGCCATATTCATTACATGCAAAGCAATGAACTTTGTTGATGTCAATCCTGGAAACCTTCTTACTTTTTCCCTTGCCCTTTAACAGAAGAGAAATTTTCTCCTCACCAACTCCCTCTCCTCCCTTCTCTCCATTCATCTGGATCTCCTCCTGAGTGAAATCATCCCAAATTCTACTCCAATATTGAATTTTTTCACGTTCCACAATGCATTTCACAAATACTTCCCAATCCTTGGAAAAACCTTTCAAGGCTATCCTTACAAATTTTGAATCTAAGATGACTTCCCCCATAGCTACGAGTTCATCCTTAACTCGTGTCAACCGATTAAGATATCGAACCACACTCTCACCCTTGGTCATCTTGATTGAATGCATTTTATCTTTGAGTGTCATCTTATAGTTTTCATTCTTAGCCTCGTATAGACTTTTCAGTGCCTCCCACATTTCTTCGATTTTCTTCTTTTCAGTCAGGTGTGGGATGAGTGGATCATTTACTCCATCAAAAATGAGTGTCTAGTATTTGGCCTGTTTGACTTCATGTATATCCAAAGAAATAGGATTGTTGTAGGGAGGAACTACCATAGTAGCGACAAAATCCCATAATTTGTTTTCTTTAAAAATAGTTGTCATTCTAACCTTCCATTGCAAATACTTATAAGCACCATCTTACCAGTCCTCAAGTCTGATGGAAGCATCCATATTCAAAAAAAAAATCCCCTTTTTCTTTTCCCAACTCTGAAATCAAATTCTACACAATTCACTTCTTACAGAGTCCTAGCTTTGATACCATGAATATTTTTATTGAAAAAATCAGAAATATCTCATTCATACATTTTGTCAAACACTTGACTAATCTGAGATCTTTGTCTTTAATAAATTCCTTTAAAACAGAAAGCAACTGAAAGCTAAAATACTTAAGTCAAGGAAATCACTAAACCATACTATGATAGTGCAACAACTTAGACATGTGATTTTGGTCCAATGAATAGGGGGAAAACCCTAGAGAGATTATTTATATTATTCAAGAGAAGATCTGAAATTTCTTTTACAACCCATAAATTTAATGATTCCAACAAATTTAGAAAATAAAAATTAACGTATCTCTGTTATCTGATTTCTCTTTAGAAAATTGTGCCAACAGAAACAAGATTCTAAACTTCCCACACATGCCACACACTGCAGCCCAGTTTCTACCTAGGAAACAACAACAATAAATACACAGTAATATGCCTTGGGAATCACACCAGCAGGTACAGTACAACATGTACATACTTATTCCTTGAAAACCATGCATCCCTCTTTTTGTATGAACTGTCCTCCCTATGTACAGATTGTTCTTTCTCTTGCTATACGAACTGTATGATGTCACTATCTTGGGAATTATGGACTCTAATTTACTTTGGAAACTTTGCTCTAAACTCTCTCTAGAAATCTGATCTTTCTCTCATTTTCTCTTGGGTGTTTTTTGCATTTCTCAAACATGTATATGTACTCTCTATGATCTGGATTATTTTCGGAATGAAATGAAAACAAATAAATTACAATGAAATACTCATGGAAAATGTCATAAACATATAAATACAACAATACTTGATTTTTATTAATGAAAGAATTGTAAAGAGACTGTAAAAATACAAAGTGCAAGACTCGCTAGAATGGTGGCAGCTTTATCTCTGAGAAGAGATGTGACGGCTACGCTCATTCGCAAGATGATAATTACAATGAGGATCTGAAATCCTTTTTATGATAAACATGAATTCCAAAATCCTAGACATCCCAAAACCTAACCCTAGGAGATGAAATGTCAAAAGTCATGTGAGCCCCATTTGGGTAAGTTAGTACATTAACTTCCTGAGGTCGTAACTTTTGCATATGATCTCTATTTTAGGCGTGTGATAGCCCGTTGGAAAGGTATTTTAGAGAAATACGCATTATGTCATCAAAATTTGACTCCTTATACATTTTGACTATGACACGCAAAAAAAAATACATTGATTAGGGCCCCAAAACGGCCCTAGAAGTACAAAAAGATTTGTTGACATGAAAACTTCCAAAATAAGCCAGTTGGATTAGGTAGGCGACCACCAGTCTCCACCTGGAATATGTGTAGGGATTCAAACAACCCCATAAGTGTAGAACCCACAATTGGAAAGAAGTACAGAAGAACATGTTGAACTAAAAATTGATAAGAGGAGCCAGTTGGAATCAGTCCTCCCCCCTTAGGAAGCAATGGTCTCCATTGAGTTGAGTGCCTAGGGAAGAGGGTAAATCATTTTCTAAATATGAATCTTGGTGAGCTACATGCCTTGTTAGAGAAGTTGTGTTGCTTGGTTTGTGGAAGACTATCACAAACCTATTGTTGGCAGGGTTGAATCTGTTCCACCAACCTGTTGTCTCTGGATTTGACGGAGCATTGTGTACGCACCATTGTAGGTGAAGAAACAATATCTTATTTCTCTTCGGAAATATATTTTTGTTGGATAGAAGGTGTTGAGGCTGCAGTGGTTGTAGTGGTCTTCTATGCATCCTTTGAAGAAACTGTGTAGAGGATGAATTTCGCAATATGAGAGATTACATTGTGGCATTGTTTTGGTGGAGAAGTAGTCGGAACTACCTCTCGTATCCTATAAATTTGACCACCCAGATTAATAATGACACTACATGGTCTAGACTCATAGACAACATGACATTTCCACATATATGGTTGGCCCAAAACATAAACACAGACATCAAGAGGGGCAACATCACACACTACCTCATCCTTGAAGAGTTGGATGCCATATGACAGGTGGCACTGTTGGCTGACACGGAGATCTCATCCCTGGTGAAGACACCCGATGTTGTATGGTTGTAGGTGTGGTCTTGTCGACAACCCCAAATGTTTGACAACCTTAGCTGAGATGAGGTTCTTCTGGCTGGTGTTATCAACAATGAAATGCAACGGGGTCCCCTTCACCCACATCTGTGAATGGAAGAGGTGCTCCCCATATTCAAGATATATTAGTTCTTCTGGTTGAATTGTTTTGGTCATGACAGTAATAGTGGTGTTTGCATCGATGATCTGTCTGGTTTCAATATTTTCTAGATCAGATTATGAATCAGGTTTTATCTCTGTGTCTTTGACCTCGATCACTAATGACTATTTCGAGGGACATTCATTGGTGTTGTGCCAGGGGATTTTGTGGAAGTCACACCACTTCAAAGTGTCATTCTTTGTCTTTCCTTTACCCTTCTTGTCCTATGTCTTGTATTGGTTGTCTAGAGGTTGTTGGTTAGGGCCGTCATTACCATGCTTTGGTTGTTTCATATTTCCAGACCTGAATTCCCATTTGTTCTGGTGCCTACATTTCTGTTCGATTTTGATAGCATATCAATAGGCAACTCCCAATGATAAGATGTTTACGAAATCCATTTCGATTTGGATGTACCTATGCAAAGCCCCATGGTATTTTAGAACCAAATGCCACTCTGAGTCTTTGATACCTAGCTTGGTGCGTAAGGTATGGAAAGAATTTGTGAACTCCGACATTGTTTGTCTCTTACCTTGTTGCAGTGTGGTCCATCTCATGTACTGGTCTTCATAGTTATCAACAAGATAGTATCGTTCCTTGACCGCATCCACAAAAAATTCCCAAGTGGGTTCGGCCCCATATATTCCAGATTCCTCTGTGGAACTTTTCTCCCAGTAAGTTTCCCGCCAAGGTTTGACATGGGGGAGAGACTTGAGGAGTGTGAAAGTGATCTTTTCCTTGTTGGAAAAAGTTTGAACAGAGAAATAACCTTCTAATAGATTTAACCATTTTTCTAGGGCATCTGCATCTATTTGACCTTCAAATATGGGAATATCAAAATTAACTTGTACCTTGAAGGGAGAGATTCCTCCAAAATGGTCGCTTGATGAAGATGTGCATGTTGTTATCGACAGATGTTGAAGGATGTGTGCAAAATTATCCATCATTTTGTCCCTCTATCGCGCGAGAGATTGCTCAAGAAACAAGCTAATAGAATCTTATGCTCCATCATTTTTATTTTATTCCACTATTGAGGATTTCTTGGGCATGTGAGAGTGATTTTACTCAAGAGAGACAAGCTCGATACCCATGGCTATACTCGGACCTCGTCGGGGACATGCGCTCAAAAATGATCAAGAGCAACCTGCTTCGATACCACTGATTTGGATTATTTTCAGAATGAAATGAAAGCAGAGAAATCACAATGAAATACTCATGAAAATTGACAGAAACAGAGAAATACAACAATACTTGATTTATATTAATGAAAGAATTGTAAAGAGACTATAAAAATACAGAGTGCAAGACTCGCTAGAATGGTGGCATCTTTATCTCCGAGAAGAGATGTGACGGCTACGCTCATTCACAAGATGATAATTACAATGAGGCTCTGAAATCATTTTTATGATAAACATGAATGCCAAAACCCTATACATCCAAAAACCTAAACCTAGGAGATGAAACGCCAAAAGTCATGTGGGCCCGTTTGGGTAAGTTAGTACATTAACTTCTCAGGGTCGTAACTTTTTCATACGCTCTTCATTTTAGGCACATGATAGCCCGTTGGAAATTTATTTTCGAGAACTACGCATTATGTTGTCAAACTTTGACTCTGTCTACAGTTTGATTGTGGCATGCCAAAAAAACATTGTTTAGGGCCCCAAAATGACCCTGGAAGTACAAAAAGATGTACTGACATGAAAACTTCCAAAATAAGCCAATTGGATTAGGTGGGTGGCCACCAGTCTCCACCTAGAAGATGTGTAGGGTTCATATATCCCCAGAAGTGTAGAACCCATAATTACAAAGAAGTATAGAAGAACGTGTTGAACTAAAAAATGACAAGAGGATCCAGTTGGAATAGGTGGGTGGCCACCAATTTCCAGTTGGATCACTTTAAGTTATAAAGTACATTCACTTTATAAAAGAACTTTATTTAAAAAGTCACTTTACAATTAAAGCATGCCTAGGAAACATGAATTTATGTCCCCCCCGTGACAAAACACAAAAACATGAATGAGGACATCCCTTGTTAAATTTCAACAATATTATCATTGTTCTCAGTTCTACCTTCATTGAACCAAAGAGTTACTTATATAGAATTTTTGCATGAGCCACGAGTGATGAAGAGTGGATGTAATGATTTTTTAAAGCTTTGTTGGTGTACTTTCATAGGCGATATCTCACATGACAGACCTTCCTTATTAGATAGTTGGTGAATTCATGTTTATCTCATGAAATCTCAATGCCCTTTTAGATGTTGAAGGATTATTCTAGCATATGATCATGTTCCTTCTATGTGAAGCTTGGTTTTTTTGATGGAGAGGAGTGTGGAGCATTATCTTTCCATTATTTTTCTATCCTTCTTACATCACCAAATCTTTGGGTCCTTTAGATACTTTTCCGCAAGAGTGCCCTGCTAGTTTTTGTTCTGAGATGTGTTAAATTCATTCATGGTTTCATGTTCCTTTATTCAATAAATGATATTCTAGTGAGGAAATTAGGTTTTCATCTATCTACTATTGAAGTGAATCTTAATCACCGATTCAATAATTTTGGTACTTGTCGCACATGTATTTGGAATTTTGACGATAAGGTGCTTCCCGATGTTGAAAAACATTTCATAATCAAACAGATGTTGCAATCAGGATCTAAGGAAGGTGAATAAGACAAGAAGTTGGGAAAATCGATAAGTGTGAGGGGGGAACTCAACTAACTCGTCGAAAGAAAGTCCTCATAAAGGAAAATTCTTTGAATGATTTTGAATCATGCCTTCCAATGGGAGAGTTGTTGATAACACTGTAAAAAGGGTAAACCAGATAGGCACTCGAGAAGGATAAATCCAGTAAGATTTTTGGAGAGGCACGTTCTGATGGTATTCAGAACATAGGTGGGCCAATGGTATTCTAGATGAGGGAACCTAATGGATTTTCTCTAAAGGTCGAACCCGACGAGTGTGCAACATCTAAAACTCTAGGTGACTTAAAACATATTAGTGTATCTCTTTAGAATAACACATCAAAGACACATATCCCTTGTGGGAAAAAAGTAGGATAGTGGGCTCAAATTCCAGCCTGTCATGTTGATGTGGAGGCTAGGTAAAAGGTGGATCTGGTAGGAGAATTTGATGGGCTCATCGGACTGAGAAAAACCCCAGGTAAATTTGTAGTCATAGAGCGGACAAGTTTGATGTGATGAGCATGATGGGTTGTCGAAATCTGATAACCATGGTGAAAGAAAACCTAAGAGTCATTTCTTGGTTCAATTTCAATTGGGAAGATGGATGGTTGTGGGCGCAACCCAAGCCATTGATTTAAGGAAAGGACCGATTTGAGGGAGGAAGGGGAGAACAAAAATATCCACCCAATATAGAGGAGTCTAATAGGCTCGCAAGATCCAAATGTTGGAAACTTGGGAATGAGTGTCCATTAATCACCCCGATAGAACAAACCCAATGAGGGAGGTATGATAGGATTGTGGGCTCTAGGATCTCGGAATTACTTTAAGTAAATGCGAAACAAGATGTTGATATAGGAAAGGATGATAAGGAGATCTCGATGAGTGGGTCTCACTGAAGACATGGTTGTGTTATAGGTTATAACTTCATGAATTGAAAAGGAAGTGAAGGTTCACATCATGGATCACGATTCAAATAGAAATGCTTAGACCTGGATACAGGGATAAGGAAATAACACAGACATCTTAAAAGGAATCTTGAAGGTAGACACAATTCTTCTTTGAATTCCAAGATATCTAAGGATTAAGCTCCGATCAAGAATGGAGGTATATTAGGAGGCATGGGGTGGAGGAATCATGTGATCATATAAAAAAAATATTATTTTTTACTAACTGCTCGCTTTTCTCTTGGGTTCTTCCTATACGTAGAGATCGGTTGTACATATACTTTAGCTAAGGCATGGTTTTGATGAGGATTCATAATAATAGAGGCGTTCTATGAGGGTAACGAAAGTATGAACAATAGCCCTATTCATGCAAGAACAACTCGAACAATCTATGTTTTACCAAAGAAAATATACTTGTCATGATGTAATAATTTCTATTTCTTCTACTTAGCCATCAAATGGAAAAGAACTGAAGGGAGAGGTTCAACTACAATAAAGGAATCATAAAAAAAAAAACTTATTGATCTTAACCTTAGTTGATTTACGTCCCAATACAAATATGTTTTACCTCCCTAATTGAAAATATATTCCCAAACTCCTATGATATGATAACATTCTTCCGATTCAAGATGTGGGTGCTATACTAAAGAAATTTTCTTAGAGTTTAAGGGTGATTTTGAAAATATTAGATATAACATGTGTGAGAGAGTATGTGTAGGTAAAAATGTGTCCATTAGCAGAGTGAGATATTTACTTCTGAGTGATGCAATTAAAGGACTTTTCAGACCCGGTGCATAGCAATAAAACATGTCATTATAATAACTAAAATATTCAGGTTAAGTACCGATATGAGACGTGAATTTGATGAGTGGTTGAGTATCTTCATCAGTTATGGATGGAACATGAGTAAACTTTGGGATGCTATGAATGGAAAAAAAATTGTAGAAAGAATTCTATTTTCAGAGGAGTTAAGTATTCTCCCATAGTGGTGCAACTAGAATATGATGAGAAGAAGTTAGTGGTTCATCTACCACCCAAAACCAAAAAAGATAAATGAAAAAATGAAAAATAAGTTCATGATGTACTTGATGAGGAGGGTTTAGAGAGATTGGAAGAGGAGGAAGAAACTCCACCTAAAAATTTAAGGAGGTCCACTTGGAAAAGAAGGAAACCAAACACGTGTAATTATAGTTCGTCTAAATTCACGTGTATACTTTCTTTATCTACTAACATCGATGAGCCTGGAACTGTGAAATAGGAAATGGATATGAAGATAAGGAGTATTGGAGGTTTACAAAATAGTGTATAAAAAAGTGTTTCAAATCATTGCTATTTGACTTGAACCTTTTCTAAAAAGGTCAAGGTATTTTTAATTTTCTGCTGAAACAACCAAGGAAAACTTTGAAAATGATTTCGATATTGAACCTTGGACAAAAATTTTGGAATTTCAACAATACCTAGTAGTTTTTGGTATTTTTCTACCCACTCTTCTTCTGGTATCAAGGAAGGATGCCAAGCAGAAAGAAAGAACTATAGATTCTGGAACTACAACCCAATGACCATTGAAAGCCATAACAAAAAAGGTCTTGATCAACGCATGCATGTAGAGGATTTTGGGTAAATACGAGGCCACACCTTTGTGGTTGGGGGAGAGTCATCCATATACAACAAAACAAATTCCCCCTTTTTTTCAAATTATGTTTTCGTACTAGTTGATTCTAATTTAACTGCATTTACAATAGTCAGCATCAAGGTTTGAAGTTTTTAGCAAGTGTCCTTGGTCAGTGTTATCAATCTAGTTAGGTCCAGGAAAGCGGTTGCTTCAAGTTCGGGGGAGCTAATCTGACCCGAACAACTTGTTTTTTTCTTTTCCAGTTATCTGTGAATTCCAAAAACCTTATCCAAATGTGTGTTTTATAAAGTAAACCCTGGTGTTGCAGGGGTGATTGATCATGGATGAGGAAATGGATGCACTTAGAAATAATGATACATGGGACTTGGTCCCATTTCTTAATGGATGGAACCCATTGGATGTAAATGGGTGTTCAAAAAGAAGATCGATTTAGATGGCAATGTTGAAAAGCACAATGCAAGGTTGGATGCCAAACAGAAAGAAAGAACTATAGATTCTGGAACTACAACCCAATGACCATTGAAATCCATAATGACAAAGGTCTCAATCAACACATGCATGTAGAGGATTTTGGGTAAATACAAGGCCACACCTTTGTGGTTGGGGGAGAGTTAGCCATATACAACAAAATGAATTCCCCCTTTTTTCAGATTATGTTTTCATACTAGTTGAGTCAAGTTTAACTGCATTTACAACAATCAGCGTCGAGATTTGAGGTTTTGAGAAAGTGTCCTTGGTCAGTGTTATCAATCTAGTTAGGGCTAGGAAAGCGGTTGCATCAGTTTCAAGGGAGCCAATCTGACCCGAACAACTTGTTTTTTCTTTTCCGTCTATCTGTGAATTCCAAAAACCTTATCCAAATGCATTTTTTATAAATTAAACCCTAGTGTTGTTGGGGTGATTGATCATGGATTAGGAAATGGATGCACTTAGAAATAATGATACATGGTACTTGGTCCCATTTCTTAATGGATGGAACCTATTGGAGGTAAATGGGTGTTCAAAAAGAAGATCGGTTTTGATGGCAATGTTGAAAAGCACAATGCAAGGTTGGATGCCAAAGGATATTCCCAGGTTGAGGGGTAGGATTTGGTGATATATTTTCCCTAGTTTCTAAGTTAACATCTATTAGGTTCATATTATCTACAGTAGTATCCTTTGATTTAAATATAGAACAAATGGATACGAAAACAACATTCTTACATGCAACTTGAAGGAGGGGATATATATGACACATCTAGAGAACTATGTTGAAAAAGGTAAAGAGTCATTGGTTTGAAAGTTAAAAAAGTATTTATATGGTCTCAAATAGTCTCCCAAAATGTGGTACTAAAAGTTTGATTATTTTTTGTTGGGATTGGGATTTCTAAGATCCAAATCAGATTACTATGTGTATTACAAACAAGATGATGGTCATTTACTTGTTATCACTCTATATGTAGATGATATGTTATTCTTTGGTAATAGTAGAGATGTGATTTGTGATTTGAGGTCTTAGCTTTTAGCACAAATTGATATGAAGGAATTGGGGGAAGAAAAATATATCTTAGGATTGGATATCAAGAGAGACAGAGAAAATAAAAATATTTGGTTCAACCAAAGTAAGTATGTAAACGTTGTGCTATATCATTTTCACATGGTAAATTGCAAACCATTAAGTGTTTTTATTTTTGTGGAAACTAAGCTTTCAATTGAGTAGTTCCCTTCAACACCTACAAAGATGGAGGATATGTATTATGTTCCTTATGCTAGTGTAGTTGGTAGTTTTATGTGTGCTATGGTCTATACTAAACCAGGTATTTCCCAAGTAGTGGGAGTCTTGAGTCAATTCATATTTAATCTTGGACATGAACATTGGGTTGCAGGGAAGAGGGTCTTTAGGTATTTTCAAGGTACATATAAATATTGATATTCTATCATAGTGATGTTTCAAGTCACCCACACTGAGTAGATATACAGGGTTATGTTGATTATGATTAGGAAGGGGATGTAGATAGAACGAAATCTACAAGCAAATATGTGTTTCGATTTTTTGGTGGAGAAGTAAGTTGGATGAGAAAGTAAAAATATGTGGTCAATTTTTCCATTGTAGAGGTATAGTATTTGGAATTGACTATGGTTGTAAGGAGGCCATTTGGATTATGAAACTATGTTTATAAGTACGGCTAATTCAAAAAGGTTGTATATTTCAATGTGATAGTAACAATACAATTTACTGGCCAAGAACCCAACATTTCATGCAAATAAAAATCATATAGATATCCATTACCATTTTTTTAGGGACATGGTAAAGGATGTAAAGGTGATATTAGAGAAACTTTACACCTTGCATAATGTTGCATATGCATTGACAAAACTAGTGAGAAAAAGTGAATTCAAGTGGTGTTGTGAGTATGTGAGCCTCAAGGGCCCTATCAATTAGCTCATGGTTTTATGCATTCCCCCTTTTACCCTTTCAAGGTGTTTTACAAGTGGGAGAATGTTGGGATAAGTGTTTCATATACCTTGCAGTACTATAGTGCAGCATGGAATAAATGTAGAGAAATGGCATGAATAATAGTTGAGTAGTGGTAAGGAATAAATCCAAAGCAATGGTAGGGAATAAATTTTTGGTAGTTTCTATCATGTATAAATGGTAAACCATAAATGGTTTTTGGTTTTATCATGCCTATTTATCTAGTACTAGAGTTGGAGGAAAACTAAGTGTGTAAGTTTTTTCTTATTGTTATGATGTTGAAATTTCTCTAGAATTATGCTACTACTAATGATCCAGATTTTATGAGAAGAACGAAATGACTATAGATTATTACCAAATGCTTAACACAGAATAACAGAGATACAGTAAAACTGGTTTTCTATTCAATAAGGAAATAAGTTGAAACTGTAAAATGCAGCGGAAAACAAGCTTATTGGAATGGTGGCAGCTTATCTCTGAGAAGAGATGTGACGGTTGCGCTCATTCGCAAGAAGATAATTAAAATGAGGCTCTTAAAACCTTTTTAAAATATACAGGAGTTTCAAAAACCCTAAACATACAAAAACCTAACCCTAGGATATGAAGCGCCAAAAGTCATGTGGGCCCCATTTGGGTAAGTCGGTGCATCAACTTCCTGGGGTCATAACTTTTGCATATGATCCTCATTTTAGGCGTATGATAGCCCATTGGAAAGATCTATCCGAGGAATACAACAGTTACAAAAAATTTAATGGTGGCAACATACCCCAAAAAACGTCTCTTAGGGCCTCAAAACGGCTTCGAAAGTTCAGGACCCAAAAAACAGCTAAAAATAGTAAATTATCAAAATTGTTAGAAAGTTGTTTTGAACCAGCTGGAAAAGGTGGGTGGCCATCGATATCCACTTGGATAATTCCTCCCTCATTAGGAAGAAATGGTCTCTATTGCGTTGAGTTCCCCCATCAGATGAGGAAATTTCTGTTGAATTTGGCCCGGGTGAGCCACTTGCCTTGGTGCAGGAGTTGTCCTGCTTTGACGACTCGATAAAGTTGGATCCTTTGTTGGCAAGTGCCCTTGATCTATGTGTCCACAATATGATAATTGGATTTCTGTTGTATGCATTCGGGGTTGAGCTATGTTGGTTTCAGTTGTTCTGCTACGTCTGAGGTGTCCAATAATGGTCGGAAAAAAGGCCGAAGGAGGTCCACAATGAACACTGGGTGCAGGCCAAGGAAAGGAGGAATGTTGAGCTCAAACGCATTACCCCCCACAGCCTTAGTGATGGTGTACGGCCCATAATAGAGTGGGAAAAGTTTCTGATGGGGTCCCGTAAGGCGTTATTTCTGCAAGTGCAACCAAACTTTATTGCCCACCTGAAACTTATGTGGCACCCGATGTTGATCATGTCGTTGTTTGTACTTGTCATTGGACTTTTGTAGGATATCCTGAACCTATTGGCGGATGTGTTGGATCCTCTCAATGAACCGGGTGGCTTTTTCAGCCTCAATTGGAGCAAGAGAGGAGTCGGTCGAGGTGACCGCAAGGGGAAGTGCAACATCGATGGGACCCAATGGTTGGTATCCCAACCCCACCTGAAAGGGGTTGTGGTCAGTTGAGCTATGCAGCGCTCAGTTGTAGCTATGTTGGACATAGGGAAGACTCCCATCCCATATGTGAGGGTGCTTGGAATTATACATGAGCAAGATATGCACGATCATTCGATTTACGACCTTGGTTTGGCCATCGGTCTGGGGGTGGAAGGTCATGGATTTGGTGAGCTTGGTGTCCAGCAGTGATCAGAGGCTTGACCAGAATGTGCTAAGAAATTGACTGTCCCAATCTGAGACAATGGTTTGTGGGATTCCAAAATGTACCCAGACTCGTTCAAAAAAGAGCTTGGTAGTGGCTTCTACTATGATGCTCTTCTTGCAAGAAACCAGAATCACCATCTTAGAAAAGCAATCAACAACCACAAAAATACAGTGATTTCCCCACTTGGTGGATGGGAGGCCCGACGTGTACTCCATTGAGATAGATTCCCATGGCCTGTCAGGAGTAGGAAGAGGCGTGTATAGGCCCTGTTTCTTAGTGGTTGGTTTGGAAATAGCGTAGGCAGTGCAAGACCTGATATACTTGCTAAACTCATGTCGAAGTTTCGGCCAGTAGAAATGTTTTTGTAACATCGCCACTATCTTTTTGATGCCGAAATTTCTTGCCACCCGACTGTAGTGGGATTCCCAGATTAGATTCACTCGCTCACTTGATGGAACACAGATATGGCCCAGACGACACAAAAACCCATCCTGAAGATGGAAATTATTGGCAACTGCCTTTGCACGGAACATTTGGTAGGTGGTGGTGAAGTCTGGGTCTGTCTCATAGAGTTGGGGGCATCCAGAGCTCTCATGGCTGCAAGATTCTAGCACTGTGGTGAGTGCCACGACTGGTGGTCTGCTGAGGTAATCAGCGACGCAGTTGGTGCTTCCTGTTTTATTCTTGATGTTGAGGTGGGATTGTTGCAAGTATGTGGACCACTTTTGATGGAGGTAATTCTGCAATTTCCCTTGTGTCTGCATGAACTATAGTGGCTTATGATCAGTGTAGATGACAGTCTCCCTCCCAAGAATGTAATGTCTCCACTGGCGATAGGCTTGCACAATGGAGTACATTTCTTTGTCATAAGTAGGGTAATTATGGACAGCATCTGAGAGTGTCTCACTATGATAGGCCATGGGGTGGTCGTGCTGCATGAGAATGGCACCCACAGCATAGTCTGAAGCATAAGTCTCAATCTCAAAGGGTTTCTACAAGTCTGGTAGTGAAAGTACTGGGACTGAGCACAAGCGCTGCTTCAAATCATCGAACGCAAATTTTTCCTTACCACCACCCATGGTTATTTGGCTGAGGGGCCATGCAATATGGGAGAATCCCAACACAAACCTGCGGTAGAAATTGGTGAGGCCCAAGAAGCTTCGAAGCTCAGTGAGTGTGGTTGGGGCTGGCCAGTCATGGATGACTTGGATCTTGGCTAGATCCACATGTACGCCATGTTGATCAATGATGTAGCCTAGGTAATGGACCTTGTCCATGCCAAAGGATCATTTTTACAAGTTGGTGTATAGCTTGTGTTGCCGCAAGGTGTGCAGAACCTGTTGAATATGCTGCAATTGTTCGGCCTAAGTCTTGATTATAATGAGAATGTCAGCCAGATACACCACTACAAAATTATTGGTGAATGGTCATAGGATATCGTCCATCATCCTCATGAAAGTGGCTGGAGCATTTGTTAGACCAAAGGGCATGACCAACCATTCAAAAAGGCTCTCCTTTGACTTGAAGGTGGTCTTCCATACATATGTTTGTTCTATCAGGACCTGGTGGTAGCCAGACTTGAGATAAATCTTACAGAAGTATTTGGCCCCCATGAGTTGATCAAGGAGGTCGTTGATTCGGGGAATCGGGTACCGGTTTCTGACTGTGATTTTATTCAGAGCCCGGTAATCAATGCAAAGTCGTCAAGTTCCATCTTTCTTCTGTACCAGCACGATTGGGCTCCCGCAAGGTGATGAGTTGGGATGTATGTGCCCCTTGTGGAGAAATTATTGGATCTATCGCTTGATATCCTCATTCTCTAATAGAGAGTGGCGATAGACTGGCCCATTAGGAAGCGGTGTGTCGAAGGTCAGATCGATCGAGTGCTTGACCTGGCAGTGAAGAGGTACCCTGGTAGGTGAGGAGAAGATATCCTAGTATTCTTCCACGACCTTATCTACTTGCTTCTGTTGTGTGGAGAGGTCGGTCGCAGAGACCCTGGATGTGGCTATGATGTTTCTCTCATTATGAGAGTGAATCACGAAGAAGACAAACTTCCCCGTCTGAGAGATGACCTTCCTGCATTGCTTAGCAGAGATTAAGGAAATAGCACTAGGTGGGACAGCCTCAGGTATCCTGTACAATTTCCTGTTCAAAGTAATAATAACACTATGAGGCCTAGACTCATATACAACATGACATTTCCATAAATAAGGTTGGCCCAAAAGAACATCACAAACTTCGAGAGGAGCAAAATCACACAATACCTCATCTTTGAAGGGCTTGATGTCATATGACAGTCGACACTATTGGCTGACGCGGAGATCGCTTCCTTCATGGAGCCATCCAATGGTGTAGGTTTGTGGGTGTGGCGTTTTCGGCTTGGCCAGTCGCTTGATGACCTCTTCTGAGATGAGGTTCTTTTGGCTACCACTATCAACGATGAAGTGCAGCGAGGTGCCTTTTACCCACATCTATGAATGGAAGAGGTGCTCTCCTTCTTCTGGCTCGTCTGGTTCACCATGCTAGAGCTTGGTGATAGCAATGGTGGTACTGGGTTCCAAGTCCATGATCCATATTCCCTTTTATGGTTCTAACTTAGAGTCAGAACCTACATCTGATTTAGAGGCTTTCACTTTGGCC